>CAJNJA010044997.1:14869-26828 GCA_905231915.1 Symbiodinium necroappetens | reverse complement strand
AATGTTTTTAATTAACTTTCAATTGCCGGCCCGAAACCGCAAAGTTCCGGGGGGCGGCAGTTTTAATATTAGGGGGGGGGGGGTTATTAATCAGGGGAAGTGATTACTTTGACAAAAAGTGGACCCGTTCGATCATTCGGGGCTTATCGCTCATCGTGCATGGCAGGTGATGAACGAAATTTGCGATGCTTGAGCTGCAATTCGAGTTCCCCGAGTTTTCGGGATTGGCTATACCGATTCCCAGACAAACCCTAACCTCCCAGGTACCTACTATACAGGGCCCTACGGGCTCTAGTACCCTATATAGTAGGTACCTGGGGGTTAGGGAAAGCTCAATGAACTTGTCTTTGGGTCTGCCTAGACCAGCACGCCAGCTTTCCAAGAGTCGTGTTTTCAAGGTCTTGGGACTCCCAACCAAAAGCTCTGTCTGGCAAAGAAGGACATTGTAAGTAGTGGGATTCAAACGAAGTTCCGAAGAGACAACTACAAGGCGTTGGGCTCCCAAAACACTGGTTCCTTTCATGGTTTAAGGTTTTGGGTTTTATGGCCTTTGGTTTGCCTTATAGCCTTGTAGAAATATCCAAAAAGTGTGGTTTTGCTTACCTTCGATCTAATTAAGTGGACATCGACTGAGTCTGGAGGTGGAGTTGGAGCTTGTTTTTGAGATGAGTTCCCCATCTAAACACCTAGAAATTTCACTTATCCATGTAGAGATGTCTGCTACCGATCGGAATCTAGGTAGTCAGCGCAGCCTGTCAGACCTCGACCTATGCGAGCCATGTGAAACGCTGCATCCGTTTGGATGGGTTTGAGCTGTCAGTGGTTCATGTCAATTTCAACCCTTAGCTCTGTAGACTCTAGTCTAGCCGCCCTATTTCTGAAGCCCTAAAGCCTCAGATCCTAACCCGCCGAGCCCAGGATTTTGTCAGCCAGGAGGGTCTGGCAGATGACAAAGAAAGCTGCCCCGAAGTTGCAGGCCAGAGATGAGTGTAGGAGGGTTCATGCGAAGATAAGGGCGGGGATTGTTGGGGACAAGACGGTTCAGCGATAGCATGCCATGATACCCTACTTCAAATCACGAATAGGCAGCTCACAGTCCTACCCATAGGCCCCTAAGTAGCTCCTTTTCGGGATTACCTTACAGGATTCTAAATATAAACCACAAAAAGGAACTACTTGGGGGCCTATGGGTAGTCACCATCAAGTCAGGACTTCTGAAGACACCAAAGCTTCACGGGACTCGATCTCGCCAGTCAAGCCTCCGAGCGGTAAAACGGCCTTTCCATGCCTTTCCTTTCCCCCAGACCCCTAGGGCTCCAGTTACCTATATAGTAGGTTACCAGCCATATATTCTGAAGCCCATTAACTCATTATTTAGGTAACTGGAGCCCTAGGGGACCCT
Organism: Symbiodinium necroappetens; assembly: GCA_905231915.1. Taxonomy (NCBI): domain Eukaryota; class Dinophyceae; order Suessiales; family Symbiodiniaceae; genus Symbiodinium; species Symbiodinium necroappetens. The sequence goes on along the minus strand of CAJNJA010044997.1, from coordinate 25,426 downwards.
AAAGCCATGAACTCTAAAACTCTAAAGCCCTGAGGCCGCAAGCCCTCAACCCTTTTTTTCAAGCCTAGGATTTAGAGTTTAGGGTTTAGGGTTTCAAGCGCAGGCCACGTCGACCTGCTGGTGTGTACCACGCCATGCCTCTCCTGCGTTTGTGCGGCGATGCAGTTCCAGCGCCTCCGCACAGTTTGTGGTTTAGGGCTTACGGGTTTCAGGGGGTAGACTGTCGGTATTGCGGCTCAAGGTGTGGGGTTCCAGGGTTTAGGGTGCCGCATGTCCGGCAGAAGCCAAACCCAACGATTCAGCACATGTTGGCGATCAAAGAGAACAACGAGAACAATAACAGCAGCAGTAGTTCTGGTAAGGCTGGTAAGATGACGAACCGACAAAACCACCTCAAAAAAACGACGGCAAGCAAACAAACGATCCAGTGTCCAGTGTTCCGCTTTTGCTGCGTATACATTATCCACAATCATTATCCAACGTCGGATGCGCGATTATGGAGGCAGTCTTCAAGATTGGAGTCCGTATCACTTGACCCCGATAGGCTGCCAGCCAGAATACCGGGCTGGCCCAGGGGTGCAGTTTCATATCTTTGGCACGGGAATTGATGCTCTCAGCCACAGCTGCTATTTCCTCAGCTCCACATCCTTGTAGGGTCAACTATAAATTCTCCGTTTGGTAATTTATAAGGGTCCACTTGCTGGTGCCTGCAAGGTGTTGTCTGGGGTTCTGCGGCTGTTCACGAGGATCGTGCCGCCATTGGGGGGCTCGATCCCTGTGACTGTGCAGATGTTTGAACACTGAATGTGGGATCCGGGTCCCTAAACCCTATAACCACCCCCAAGCTCCCTTGTAAAGCTTCAAGAAACCCGAAAACCCTCCTCCACCCCAAACCCTGTAATCGCTAAACCCTACACCCTAAACACCCTTAAGCCCTCAACCCCCTAAACCCTAGTCGACTTAATGAATGTAGAGGCTTAAATAAGTACCAACACTATTTTGGGGGTTCCTTATTTTAAACTATATAGTATAATGGGCCCCCAAACCCCATTCTAACTATTAAGGCCCCCATATTACATCTTGCTGAAGGCTTCTTTTCTCGGGCCTGCGCTTCCGCTTCGGCTGCGTCCAGCCCTGGCATTCTGGCGGATCCGACGGCGCTTTGAAGGCACCGAACACTTCCCTGAGTTCGGAAGGGGCTCGTTTGTTTTATGGTTTTTTGGGTTTAGGTTTAGGGTTTAGGGGTGCCTTAGCATAGGGGCAAATAATTACCCATACCATTATGGGAGGTTCCCTGTTATCATTAGAGTATAATATACCCAAGACCCTATTCTAACTATTAAGGCTCCTATATTGGGGGATTACCAGGACCCCCCCCCCCCCCAATTGCGGTTCATTGGAGCCCTTATGCTCCTTAACGGTGGGTAATTTAGGGTTGTTCCTAAACCCTCAACCCTAAACCCTATATACCCTAAACCCTATACCGTATATACCCTATGTAGGCACGTCAAGGCCTAAGTACATACTGTATAGGCACATGGAGCCTTCGGGTTCGGGTTGGGAGCCGCAGGGTATAAAGAATGGATGGTCCAGAGCTTCGAGGTTTAGGGGCATTGGGTTTAGAGTTTAAGGTTTCGAGTTTAGGGTTAGAGTTTGGAGTTAGAGTTTGGAGATAGGGTTTTGCGTTTAAGGTTTCGAGTTTAGGGTTATAGTTTGAAGTTGAATGTTTGTCGGCTGAGCCGACACATCCAAACCCTACCCCAGACCCTAAACCCTAATGACGGAAACCCCCCCCAATTTGGCAGTGATGGACTGTGAGAGTCTTGACTTTGAGGGCTTTGCTTTTCGGGGGTTTAGGGGTTGAGCGGTTTAGGGGTGAGGCCTAGGACATTTTCAGGTGGGTAGTTACCGTTATAGGAGCCTTGTAGAAGGTCAAAATTCCTTATAGAAGCCTTATAGGAGCCCTATATACCCTAAACTCCCCACCTGTAGTGTCCTTTAATGAGGGTTTTTGGATTTAGGTTCAGGCTTTAAGGCTTTGATTGTTTAGGGGCTTGGTCTGCAAGAGCTGTCGGTTTGTCATGTATGCCTCCACCTCCTGTTCGCGTTTGGGTTTGAGAAATACGGGCTCCAGAGCAACCAGGGCTCATCCTTTCCTCAAGCCCTATAGGCCCTAAACCCTAAAAAGCCCTAAACCCTACACCCTATAAGCCCTAAACCCCTAAAAACGCCCAGAAAAAAAAAAACCAGCCCTACCCCAAACCCCAACTCCGCTGAGTAGGAGCCAAAGTCGGACTTTTGCTAACAGGAGCCGCCCTGGTCTCCGGCCCCAGAGGTTCTCCCGCCGAGTCCAGGCCCAACCTCTGTGGTGGGGTTTTGGGGAGCCTGGCTTTCAGGGCCTAAAGGGCTTAGGGTAGGTATAGGGCTTAGGGTAGGTATAGGGTTAGGGTAGGTATAGGGTTTGTGGTGTAGGGCTTATAGGGATTGCATAATGTAGTGTTTAGAAGAGTTATTGTGTTTATGGTTTAGGGTCTTGTATCCGCCAGAAGACCTGTAGAATCAACCTCCTTGAAGAAGACACATGGTCTTATAAGGCTGTATAATCACATACAGCCTTGTACCAAGTTCCAGAGACAAACTGAACAAGAACTTTCTGGAGCCAGACAGTGGCTTTTTTTTGCCGTTAGCCCCCCCAAACCCTAAACCGGTGCTCAGGCCCCGAAACAGTGGACGCAGGGCCCTTGGCTGCTGAGACGGAAGCACCCGCAGGCAACGGGTCTGCATGAATTTCACCCATAGGGGCTGAGGGGTGCAAAGATGGCCCCGGGTTCGCGGGATGTGTGGAATGAATCCCAAACCCCCCAGGAGGTACCTACTATATAGGGTACTAGAGCCGCTATAGGGCCCTATATATAGCAGGTACCTGGAGGGTTAGGGAATGTTCAGGGATGCCTAGAGCTTAGGGTTGCTTGGGGTCAAGAATGTAGGACCGGTAGTTTAGGGTTGGTTGTTTAGCGAGCTTTCGGGCCCCTTCATGTACTCGGGCCCTCAGGGATAGGTGGGAAGGCGAATCTGCACGCATGAAGCTTTGCGGGTGAGAGCGCTTAGTTGTCAGATATAGGGTATTTGACAACAGATCGTTAAAGTTTCTGTGCCTTCGCAGGGTGGAATTTGGATTCGTTGCTTTGGAGCTTGATTCTGGGATTCATGTGAGACGGTGCTGATGTCGACCACATTGAGAAATCCGTTTACATCTCGCCCATCTGTGTACTCAATACCCATCTCATTCAGGAAAGGATTTGTTTAATGGTTCTGTGAAGCTGTGATGTCAACGTCCTAGAGCTGTTTCAGCATATTCAGAGGCCAAAGTGCGTAGCTCGTGCACTCCGCCCCGCAAAAAAGGTTGTGCATTGTTGAAGCCCTCCCAATTTCACACTATAGAATGCTCAAGCGTCGCGTACTGTTGTCCTGCTCCGGTATGTCCCTCTCCTCTGTTATTTCTCCCCCCCGGATTTTAAATCGTTTCTCCAAGGGCTAAGCCAAGGCCCCCCTAAATAGCAAACCTCAGAGACCTACCCTTGCAGTCTTCCAAGCTCAGCGCTGCGAGATGAAAACCTGAGCCCCTGATTCATGCTTGTACTGTGAGGCTCTGCGACACCCCTGCATCGGACGGAGATAGAGGCGTTGGCAGCAGCCGTCCGGAATGCGTCAGGCAAGTCTGGGCAGCAAAGAGACTTAAAGGCTATGTACCGCAAGGTGCTATTCGGGTTGCTGTAAGGGCACGAGGAAGATACAAACTGATTCCGAGGGTACTGTCAGGGTTGCTATACGGGTACTAGAGCGGTACTATACGTGTACTATAAGGACTCTATACTCGGGCCTGGTAGCAGGGCAAGACTCGAACTTCATAGTTCTTGCTGGACGATTTATACTTTCAATCTGCCAGCGAATCTGTCTGTCTAGATTTAGATTGTGCCCTGAACCCTAAACCCTAAACACCTAAACCCTAAGCCCCCAAGCTCCGACCTGTAGTTCGATGTACAAGGTGCCCCCGTAGATCTTCTGGCACTTCCTTGACTGCTCGGGTTCACTCCCGACTGTCCTTTTGGCGATGACTACGAACATGACAATCAGGAAAGTACTGAAATTGGATGATGGTGATGGTGATGATGATGCTGATCATGATGCTGATGGTGATGGTTATTTTTAGGATGCTGATGATCCATGCTGCTGCTGCTGCTGCTGCTGCTGCTGCTGCTGCCGCTGCTGCTGTTGCTGCTGCTGGGGATGACGAGAATGACAGAGTGACAGCGATGCTGCTAGCTGGTTTCAATGTTCTTGTCTGTAATGGTGCTATTGCAACAGCTGAGCCTCTAAATCAGAAGCTAAGACTACAGATAAACCCCCGATTCCTAAACCTGCGGCTCAGCGCTGTACCCTGCCAACCGCGACCGAAGCACCGACCGCTTGCAAGATCCGCCCGGGGTCGATGCGGCTCTAGGGCTGAAGTTTCGGGTATAATAACGTTTGGTGTTGAGGGTCTAAGATTTGGGGTTTAGATGAGTTTAGGTTTTACATCACCCCGAGCCCTAAATGCTAAGCTCAAAGCCAGAAGCTTAAGACCGCCGATCGGCGGAGCGGCAGGTTGCTACAGACGGGAGCAAGAGGTCAGGGCTTAAAGTTTAGGCTATAATCTAGACAACCGCATGGTATACTCGGATTCAGAGTGTCATATGCCACGTGATGGAGATGTGGACAGTAGCACGGGATGTTATACACGACTGCACATCATTGCAATCTTACCCGACTGACATCATGGCATATGGTGTAGTTGTTGTATCTTCTCGTCCCTTGCGGATTTGATGATGGTTTCTTGTCCTGGAGATGACCCGACACGTGAAGTGAACCTAAACCCCTTGCGGAGCCCTAACTCCGAAACCTCAAAACACCAAATCCTAAACCCTATAAGCCAAAAGCCTTCAGAATCCAACATGCCTTGTGGGCCAATTGGTTCCGTGCCAGTTACCCGCACCGCGCCAAAGATGGATTGCCAGGCAACAGACGAAGGGTGGACCACCTCGACCTCGCTTCGGCCAGGAAAAACTTTCTAGTGTTCTGAATTTAAATTGAGGTTCTTGTCTTGTTGTTAGGTTTTCGGATGTTATTTGGTTTCGGGTTTAGGGTTGATTTAGGGCTCTGGGAGGATATAGGGTATTTGATCAAGAGGTGTAAGGGTCGATGGTGGGATTCTGGGGAAATACAGATGTCCGGTTTGAAAGAGTTGTGCGAAAAGGGTAGCTTGGGGCTCTTAGTCCATTTGATCACCGGGATGGCTGCAACTTTGCCTTCGCACCAAGGGTGTTCTTGATAACCTCGGTTTGCTTTGGTAAAACTGAGAGTCGTGAGCTCTTGGAAAGGGGTTTCACTTGGAGACCTACCTCCCCCAAAACCAGAGAGCTAATGGGAGATCCTGAAAAAGTCTGGGCGCCATATTTAGTGTATCTCATGATCAGGAAGTTTGATTTTTTGGGGCCCGGTTATTGAAGAAGACGCAACCAGAAGACAGAAGCAGCGCAACGGCAGCTGTCGCTTCGACGTGCGGTAATACCCAGAGACGACCAATGGGCCACAAATCCCCCCAAAAGCCTGATGCCGAGCAAACAGAGCAGTGAGCCGGGGTAAGTAGTATTATCCCATTTTATAGCTAGCAGAACCTTTGCCCGTTTTGGGTGATAATACCACTAGCCTACCACTGACCCACCCATCAGAAGATTATCCCTATACGTGTTCCTATGACAGACAGAGAAGCAGTGAGAGAATGCGTGAGATAGAGACCGAGACAGGACTTGGGAAGACGTCCGACGCGTGGTGCAGCGGAGCTCACACGAATGCTTGGCAGAGGCTCAACATTTAGTACACTGACACATAAGGGCCCTGAAAATGGCTGCTTAAAGTGCGCTTATATACGGAATGGGGCTCTCGGCCACGGACTGATGTTTAGTTTAGTCTTACTGGCTGAGTTCTGCATGTCATGCACCACTTTGGCGTGTACAGGGAGCAAGTCCGAGGTAGGTTCAAAACACCCACACACAAAAACATATGATTCATGCACGAGCACACCTACACACACACACACATATATATATATACATATACATACATACATACATACATACATACATACATACATACATACATACATACATACATACACACACACACATGCAAACACGCGCGCGCACAGACATGCGGACATACATATACTCACCTTGGATCCTTCTGCCTCGCACACACAAACACATACAAAGGTGAATAGAGAGCTTGCCAGACACATGCATGTCTTCGCACGCATACACACACACACTCAGGTACAGAGATAGACACACACACACACAGAGGCAAACAAAGGATGACCGTATAGCCGTATAGTGTACGTATGCAGCGCATGCATATATTGTCATCCGATCCAACCTGATCTGATCTAATCTGATCTGTTATTTTCATATCTGCATGCAGCTTTTCCTTTCTTTGCTCACGCTATTGGCATATAGTCAATAGTTGCGCTCCCACGGATCGAGCAGATGGTTGTATTGCGGATTGCGTATTTGACAATCATCGCATTCTCGCTGGCGGAACGGCTGATCTCGGGCTTTTGCTTTTGCCGACTTTATCGGCGGGTCTCTCGACTTGGGGGATGGTGGTCCCGCGATGTGGTCTTCCGGCCGTGTTTTGTTTGATCTTCAGTGTCTGTCATATCTGTCGTTATACAACATTACTTGTGTATATCTAATGTAAACATGTGCACGAACATACGGACAGACACACAGATACATGTAGTTCATTGTATATGTATGTTGCACATACATAGTTTCACAGGGGCGCCCGAAGTCCTGTGAAGGGGGCTGGCGGTACTAAAGTCTCAGCACAAGCGCGTACATAGAGGCGCGGACAGATGAACCGAAAACCGGAATGCACGACCCTCAACATAGGGTCCGCAGAAGCTAACGGCGAATCGTCCCCTGCTGTTGTTAAGCTAGCTGTATGCTTCATTACAATGCCTCATTGAGACATCTTTGGGACCCAATGTCTCAATAAGAAGCATGGTATGGTATTGTCTTGGCATTGCATGGCATGGAATGATATGGCATGGTATCGTATAGTATAGTCTAGTCTGGTATAGTACAGTACGGTATATAGTGTGCAGTATAGTATGTTGTGGTATACAGTATATTATAGTGTACTATGGTATACTTCCTCGTCAGTCCTGTCCGTGCAGTTGCTTCGATCGCACCGTCAGCGCGTGCAGGACTGCCTGGGAGGGTCGTGCGGGCTACTGGTAGGGGGCTCTGAAGGGAAAAGTAGGCCTAGGTTAAGGTTCCAGGTCAATCATGTTTATGCGTTTCCCTTGAAACCTTGTGCGTAATTGTTGCTTCAAGATGCGAGGGAAAGGATGTTTGCTAGAGCTGATGCGGCCATCGATTAAAGCCTTTGGGATTAGGGTTTAGGGCTTACAGGGTCTATGTTGAGTCTATGTTGAGTTTTCTTATCGGACGTGGGGGCATAACTTTGGGGGTTTGTGGGTGCAGGGCGTTGGCGGTTTAGGGATTTAGGACTTTGAGGCTAGGGTTTAGGAGTTCGTGGTTTGAGGGTTTAGGCAGGGTCTGAGCTTGAGGCTGGTGGTTTGGAGTTGGCGAAGCAAGGGTTGGTGGTGCAGCAGGTGGGGTTCGACGGAGCTGGATAGTCTTGAGGGTGAAGGACTTGGGGTTTAGGGTTGAGAGTATTGAGATCCTAACAACTACTTGCTTCGTTTTCGGAACCCTCGTCACAGTTTACACGCAGTTTTTGGACGTCACGCAGACCACCCTAAAACGGACCCGAGAAGCATTGCCCAAAGCTTGAGCGAGTTTCGGGCATGTAGCAGCAGCAACTCAAACTACCACATGCTATAGCAGCCTGAACAAGTACCAATGTTTTTCTCCAGGGACCTTTGTTACATTTATCACATAATATACCCGAAAACTCCATTCGAATCACTAAACCCAAACCCTCCCTGTCATGTGCAGGTGGAATCGAGGGCCGATCGGGTGGAACGTGTCTTCGCGCTGCTTCAGAGCCTGGCTTCGCCTCCAGAGGGGAAAAAGGAGACAACAGGAAACCTGTTGAGGGTTTACCCATAGGCCCCTAAGTAGCTCCTTTTTGGGACTACCTTATAGGATTCTAAATATAAACCACAAAAAAGAACTACTTAGGGGCCTATGGGTAGGATAGAAGGAGAGAACAGGAAACCCCTTTGAAGGGTAGTATAGGGTAATTACTATAATAGGGTCCCCTTTAAGGGTAGTATAGGGTACAATGATCAGGTCCCCCTTAAAGGTTAGACCCTCATTCACTAAACTCTCAACCTTAAATCCTAAAACATTGTTCAGGGCGCCGAATAAGACACAACAGAACACACAGTCCTAGGCATACTAGAAATACAAGTGCTACTGGCAATGCTGGAATGCTAGCAATACTAGTAGTACAGCTAGCTGATACAGCTAATGGTCAGGGTAGGAGTATGTTGGAGAAGTGCTAGTAGTCGTCGTCATATGTGGTATGTAGTAGTTTGTACTGAGTAGTGCTCCTTGTTGTCGTAGCCAAAGCCGCAGCCGTAGACAACGCCGCGGCCTTGGCCGTAGTCAGAGTCGCAGTCCTACTCACAGTCGGAGTCTTCGTTGTCGTCGCAAAAGTAGGAAGGAGGGAGGGTCAACAGCAGCAGCTGCAGCGGCAGCAAGAGTAGCAGTAGTCGTCGCCGTCGTTGTGGTGCTGGCACTTCTCGTCGTCGTCGTCCTGATTCCAGTCCGCGTCCCCGTTCCATTGAACGGGATATACTCAGAGGATCCCAATCTTCTTTATCACATCTTGGGTTCCAGTTGGAAGACTCCTATTGTCCGGGTCTCCGTGATGTCCTGCAGGGCCCCAAACATCCTGTGGGATCTCAACATCCTGGAAAATCCCTCTGGCAGTAGCCCTGAGCCATTTGATTCCATATGATTATTAAACCCATGCCAGGATCTACCAAACGCCCATTTTCTGCGCTGATGGCTCCTTGGATTTCCGTGGCTGCCCTTTCCCGCAGGACCAGCTGTTGAGTGATTCAACAGTTCTGGCATTAGTGTTAAGGCTCTTTGGGGTTTGAAATAGGGCTGGGTTCAGGCCAGGCTACTGAAGTTTCAGATAGGAAAGGACCTGTTGTGTTTGGACCCTAATGAATGACAGTATCCATGCTTGCAAAGATCCCACGAGGCATCGCGTCAACAATCTCCCAGGCATCCTGGTCCTGGTCGCTTGTTCCCCAGACCATAAAACCTCAGCATCTAGTGGGGGGGGGGCGAGTGTGTGTTCTTGCCGCAAGCTGTGTCGTGAGATCATGTCCCCCCTAACCCCAACCGTTACCTAACCCTAAACCCGACCCCTGAACTGGCCCTATAAACCTTAAATCCGAAACCCTGAACCCTTATCCCTAAATCCTGCATAAACCTTGGCTTCGCTTCGGCTCGAGGGCTGGAAGGTTGACGGTTCTGGATGATTGGATAATTACGCCACTTTTACTTTTACCAAGGCTCTCCGCAACAAGCCCCAACTGCAATGTTCACGCCAAAGCAAGGCTTCGAAGCTTTTTTCGCACGGGGTTTGGGGGTTTTGGACTTTTGCGCTGTGCCAGAGGAGTCTAAAGGTTAAGGCCCCTATACTGAACCCTTGCGGTATCCTGAAAGAAACCTGCAAGTAACCCTGACAGTACTTATTCTAAGTATTAAGGCCCCTATACGGGACTTTCCGAAAATTAGGGGAACCTTATTTTGGGGTCCTTATAATAAGGATCCTACTATTTAGGGTGCTATATTAGGGTCCCCTATTTTCGGAAACCCCTATACTATCTCCAGCTCCATATTGCAAGGAGCTGCTGATCGAATCATCGTGGGCCTCGATAATTGGTCTGGTGAAGGCAGGAAGAGATGTAGGCTTCACATCAGGGTTTAGGCTTAAGGGTTCTATAAGGGCTAGGACCGGCTGGAGTTTAGGATTCAGGGTTTGGGGTTTAGGGTTACAAGTTACGTGAGCAGCCTGAGGCCTAGATTTAGGATTTTAGTTTTTGGTGTTCGAACAGGTATGCCAGGGGTGTTCCAGAATTGTGTGGGGATAAGTGTTCCAAATGTGACTTCTGGTTGAAAATGAATTTCCAGCAAATTTCATGCGGTGTGTCCATGAGGCACATCCTCCAGATTGCGCGACCCTGCCCATGATATGATAAGAAGAGTCTGCCTTCCAATCTACCTCTATACAGCTTAGGATAACATCACTACTTCTGCATAGGGTACATGGAAAGCACTTCAGAATTGAATGATGTCTTCAGTACACACTCTTCATGGATCTCGGACACAGAACACTTTTTGAAGGCCTCTACAAACTCCTATCTGCCAAATGGCTGATCCACACTGCATGTCCCACGCTGTCTCAGAACAGCTTGAGAACAGCTTTCTGAACACTATGAACATCATTTCGGGATATCTCCCGTAA
>CAJNJA010044986.1:11091-26831 GCA_905231915.1 Symbiodinium necroappetens | reverse complement strand
GCTTCGAAGCTCGTGCTAATTAGGGTTTAGGGTTTAGGATTTAGGGGTTTAGGGGTTTAGGGTTTAGGGTTTAGGGGTTTAGGGTTCGGGGGTTTAGGGTTTAGGGGTTTAGGGTTTAGGGTCGTGGGTTCTGTCTGGCCCCATACAGTAACAGCCTAAGAGTCTCTGATAAGGGTACCATGAGGGGCCGTACATGTCCATAGATATTATTCAACGGTTACTGAGTGGCGGGCAGGGGCTGAAGGTTTAGGGTCTTGTTCTTTCATGGCCTTGTGACTTGGGACTGTCGGATGTCGAGTTACGGGGGTTGGAGTTATGAGGCTTGTGGTCTAGGAATGAGAATCCGTCAGTCAAATACCAACAACTCAACGATTGCGGTGGCTTGGGCGTCATTTGTTCGATGCGAAGGGCTTGCAGGTGGTCTGCAATGCACAACCCAGGGCTTCGAGTTTCGGGCATGGGGAAGACTGCCCTTTTCCACAAGCTCCTTGTCTTTGTCCATCCTTGGGTACACCTTAGAGTCTATCCCTGAGCCCTAAGCCTGAATCCCGAAGTTGGATGGTTTCTGTAAGTTTACCCATAGGCCCCTAAGCAGTTGCTTTTTGTGGCTTAGAATTAGAATCCTATAAGGAAATCCCCAAAAGGAACTACTTAGGGGCCTATGGGTAGTGCTTAGGGCTCCGGATGGGTGGATTTCCAGCCTCGGCTTCGGACCTTTCGAAGACACCTTCCACTACCTCTTCAGGCTTCAAGGAGGGAACACCGGCTCCGAACCTTCTCTCAAATCCAAAACCAAAACCATTTGGGTTTCGTCTTTGGGGTGAGCACCACCCCAAGTGCCAAAGCCAAGGAACACTTCGGCATGGCATCGGAGAAGCTCATCCGAAGGATAGAAATTGTCCTCGCGAAGCTCATGATATGAAGTAGATCATCCGGGGTGACCATTCTTTGAGCAATGATTCACCCAAGCCTCTCTCTGTCTCTCCATCTCTCTCCCGAGGCATCTATATATATATATAGAGAGAGAGAGAGGCACATGCGCATATGTATGTATGTATGTATGTATGTATGTATGTATGTATACATATACATACATATATATATATGTATGTATATACATTACGTAGATATTCATATGTTACATTCACACTCATTCTGACATGCTGTAGATGTCTACACACACACACACCGAAACCGTGTCTGCACCCTGCCTGTAACCTGAGTAAAAATATCCTGCCTGCAATTCCCAAAAAGGCTGACTGACTACGAAGAGTGCAAGACCCCAGAAGCCTTCATTGAACCTCAAACCATTTCCACAACTTCTCAGGTTAAGTTTAAAGTCTAAAGTTAGGAAACCTCCCACAGGAGAGCAAACTCCAGGTCTCACACTGTCTTCCAACAGCCCTTGAAAAATGAACTTTCCACCTTTTCCACAATGACACGACCCCATAAGCTTTGAGACCTTCGGAATTTGGAAGATGGCCAGGATGCTCTTTGAAGCTTCTGTTTCAGAGCTGGACTTGGAAACGTGGCTAAGGGCCTGAAGAGCCTTCCTCTTATCAACTCTCGTGTTGCGATGACACTTCGCCGTTTTCGCTGACACTTAGGGTCCTAGGGCTGGTAATCCCAGATCCATCCCTAAGCCTATGTAAACCTATGCCCGCATTCGCACGCCTTGCACTGCACTGTGCAGGATTCGCCGGAGGTAATCACTGCGTCCCCGGTATTGGGGCCCTCCTGTCCAGGATCCGATTCCGCTGTCAATGCAGGTATGACATAGGTTCGAGGGCCGGGGTGTCAGCAACTAGATGCTGGAGGAGATGCTGGAAACTCAGAGAGGTAAGGAAGTGACCGTAACATGCGCGCTAACACGACGGGATGCCTGGTTGGTAGGAAAGCTGAAATCTGGTCTGTGTGTGTGTGTGTTGTTCTGTTCGGTGGGGAGGGCTCTGGTTTAGGGATGTTTGGGGTATGTAGGGTTTAGAAGGGTTGCACTGCAGTCAGGAATAGGCATAGTTTTTCCTGGCTTCCGGGAAACTTTGCATGGACCTGCCATGTTAAGAAGGATGGCTGCACCTGTAGGATGGAAGGGTTCCGGGTCTTGGGACTTGCGGTTTTTAGCGTCTCTGTGTCGTGCAAGCAGGACTGTCACAGCACATCTTGTTGTCCTCACGGTAATTACACGGAAACCAGCTTGGTATCCAGAAGTCTACATGAAATTGCCAAAGCCACTTCTCAGCAAGTTTGATGCCGATGTTGCATGGAGAGGCTGCACTGTGCAGAGTCTTTCGGCGACTTACTTCAGGTAACCGAACCTTCGATGCCTTTGGCCAAAAAAAGACGACCTTGTCTCGGGCCTTTAAACCAAACGTGCACTAGACGAGAACCCTTTTGGATCTCAAAACCCCCGAAGCGAAGGCTCAGCTTATCTCAGAACCCCCGAAGCGAAGGCTCAGCTCGGATACTTTGCAAATCCAGCCTTGCAACCACTGGCCAAAGCATTCGCCACGGGCTTCACCGTGCAAGGGTTGGCCTCCGCAGGCTCCAGCTTGATATGCCATAATATACTATCGCGGGCTATAACATAATAATGTACCATGATATACTATATACCATCGTATATAAATAAGATACCACAAAATTACCAAAAGGTTACCATAATGGGCTGGAAGATGGGACTGCGGCTGTCTTGCTTCAGTCGGCTCAGGACTTCGACATGGGAGCTACTCGAGACCTCCCGATTAGAAAAAAAATCTGCGGAGACGTCGGTTTGCCGTTGTCTTCAGCTAGATGGCTTAGGGTTTAGGGTGTAGGGTTCAGGGTTTAGGGTTTACAGGCTTGAATCAGGGAGTTTCGCTAGGTATAAGCAAACCTCAGATTTAGGCCTGTACACCTGCACCCGAAGCCCCCGAATGACCCTACTAGTAACAATCAAGGCACCAGCACCACCCCAATCATCGAAATCGTAGTCAAGTCATTGGGATCGGGCAGCAGCAGCAGTAGTGCTAGCAGTAGAAGTAATGCTGTGCTGGCGGTAGAGTGGAATTAGTAGCACCAGTGCTCGCGCACATGGTGAGTATTGCTGGTATTCGAAGTCATAGGAGCAGCAGTCGGCGAGACATGCTCAAGTGGCAATAGTGGTGGTAGCAGTTGTCGTCGGAATGGTTGGAAGCAGCTGCCGCAGCAGCGATGGAGGTCGCCGCGGTAATAAGTGAGATCAGCATCGTTGTGATTAAGTGGTGGTGGTGATGGTGTTGCTTGTGGGTGCCAGCACAAGCACTAGTTACTCGTTGTAACGGTCGAAACCTTAGACGATCATAACAAGGGCAAACATATCTTCGAAGCATCTGCAACGACAGGCCGCGAACACAACAACATCATGGCAAATATAGCTCAATACATGAGAGAAGCAATGAGAAAAATCAAGCTGCTCCCTGACTTCCTCCCTGAAGCCTGGAGGTACCTGGAGCCTAAACCTAAGCTCGAACTCACCCAGCGGAACCCAGTGGTACCTCGCATTCGAAGGTCTTCCTGGGCTCTGGAGACTTTCTAAAGGCTCCTTGAAGGGTCCCTTACCTCGATCGCTTCTACCATTCATGCAGGGGCCTGCAGAAGTTGGGATCTTCAGGTATTCTATCACCCTAGACCTGCGTAGTACGCTACTGTGTTACGTAACGCATGATTGGCTTCCAGCAATTCTTCGGTAACTGGAGAACTCCAGGTCTCGTGGCAACTACAAACGGGGTCCGAAGGAAGGCTGCGAGGGGTTCCGGGCCTAAGGCAATACTCTCGGCGTAGTCCCGCGGATGAAGGCTGCCTAATCCCCAAGCAATCAATCCTGCTTACACTGCTGTGAGAGGTCATCTGTTAAGGTTCTGGTTTGTTAGGGCTTCGGCTTTACGGTTTTAGGGTTCAGGCTTGACTCTTCCGCCAGGCATTGGAATGAACACCAAGAGGTAAAGCACCGAGCTCACAAGTCAAAAGCCTACAATACAAGCCAGATGAAACCTAAACGCCATTCCTCAAACCCGAGATTCTCCGAGATCCCGAACAGCTTCCCTCCACCCCAACTAGCCCTGCAAAGCAAGATTCGGGTTGAACTCGCCGGTTTGCAGGCACAAGAGCTTTGCGATGTTCGGCGTGTAGCCTGGTCGAGCGACTGGCTCCCAAGGTACGAAGGGGCTCGTGGGGTCCATTAGAAAGAATGACAGTCAGGGATACTTGGGCTAACAAGGATTTAGGTTCGAATCTTTTGGGGCTTTTCCCTCCCACTTAGCTTTGGGTTTAAATGGCAGGGTTGACTAGGGATGTCGGGTAGCATCTTTGGATCTACGCCGGAGCTAGACCTCTAAGTCCTAAGTCAAGGATTGTTTCCTATGTTGATTACATTCTGCCCTTACTTGCGGATGCTAAGAACAATTCATCTAAATTGAGATTTACCGACAAGAGGCGCAAGAATTCAGGGTCCAAGAAGGATGAACCTGGATCGTAGATTTCATTATTATCGGTACAGTACGATAAACCCTTGAATATTAGGCCCCTCTAGTAGACCACAGATATAACGGAGGGTGCAAAGTTTGGTGTGCTGTATACACAGCTGATGTGTTTGGGTAAGGGTTACACGGGTATCTGCTTGGAGCACTTCCCGAATAATTACCCTTGGAACTTGTGTATGCGAGCTGAAACCTTAGAGTAGGGCTTGGGGCTTGGGGTTCAAGCCGAAAAGTGCGAAACTGGTGGTTTGGAGAACGAAATTCGGGGGGTCGAGGCTTCATGGGTGTTGATGCAAGGAGCCTACCCTAAGCCTCGAGCCAATGTTGCCCGGGCATTCGGATTGTCGAGCTCTGTTCTAAGGGAGAATAGGCCTGTTTCGAGGAGGGCAAAATGCCAATCTGACGCTGCAAAATGCCGCAGGATTGCTTCAAGTGTCTCAAAATCCCGGCGATCTTCTGCCGCATGTTCACATCGGTCATCGTCCTCTTGTGCGCCGTTTTACCTTCGTCCTCGCATGTGTATAGACCATTGTCCATAGCGGCACGCTCGTGTTCTCTTCAGCCAGATTAGCGAAGCTTCAGGCTCTCCTGGGCCAGGCACAGGGCCGGCATGCTGTTGCTAAGTTTCGGAACAGCGACACGCAGTTCCTTAAGTCTCCTACAAAAAGTTTGCGCCGGCCCCAACACCGTTTACTGAAGCCTCAATACTTACCCTTACGGACCATACTTGGGAAATCTTGGTAGGGTACAATGAACAAGACTGTCGAGTACGAATTGGATAGTTGTGAAAGGCATTGCGGAGAGTCGGGGAGCGGGCTTTGCAGCTGCACTCACACTGTACAGGAGTGGTGTTGTCTCGTCCATTTCCAAAGAAGTAAACGTTTACCCTTAGATTTTGAGGACTATCGTTCCCCAGCAAGGTAACTAATGGCCACTTACTCTACCACTAAGTTGGAGTCTGTATTCAGGGACTGATCAACTTTGCTCGACGAGCAAAGTTGCGCGTTCGCACTGTGCCCGTAAGCCTCGAAGAAGTGTTGAAAAGCCCTGAATGTCCGAGACCTGGAAACATCGGTTACTCTAAACCCGATAGTTTAAAAAACAAATCTCTATTGGGTTTCGGGTTTGGGGCTTCGAGAGACAGGGAAAGCGACTCACTCTGCCTGTTGTACATCGCGTGGTGCACTCGTGCCCGGGCCGAGTTCGCATGGTCTTGCAGGTCCCGTCCGGGCTACCCTTGAAAACCTCCGGCTCCTGTCAGTGACTTCAGGATGCTTGTTGTTGAAGTGTTTCTTTCACACCTCTCACGTTCAGAGTCGAGGGTTTACGGCCTAGACGTTAGGGTCATCACATCATGACATGCATTTATGGCCTTGGCAGGGTTGGCTTTCGAGGCTCTGAGCACGTCTGAAGCACGTAGGAAGGGCAAGAGGCTTCGTATCGGTTGAAGGGGTCGAATTCCCACGGTTCGTTGCCAGCCTAACCTATAAAAGACTCTGGAAGCCTTGATGGGAGCCACCTCTTTTGGGTGCGCCGCCTACATAAACGATTGCTTACTTCTCATAGGTGGATGGTTCGGTATTCAGGGCTATTACTAGGGGTTCAAGCCTTAGGACTCAGGGTATAAATTTACGCTCCAACGCAGTTCCTAGTTAGGCAATACGATTCTCTGCATGGAAACATAGGACATACAGGGCAGGGCATCGGTAGGGTGCAGGGTTCAGGAACGCCCTATCTAACTACACCCAACCTTCAGCCGAGGGCCTATTGACACATGATGCAAGCGGAACCACTCGCCGATGAACGTTTTCAAAACAAAGCTACGACATCCTGATATGCATCCGAAATCATGATTCATGATGACCGCGCTTGTCAGCATAAGCTCACATCTGCATCACGGTCATCATCATAGTCGTCGCGAGAGTGTGGGGTGTGGTCCGGTGACCTATTTGACGCATCTCATACATGTACTCACTGAAGCCAAGATTCCCACACCATAGAGGAGCTTTTGTGTGCCATTTAACCCCTACCAACCTGAACCCGAACCCAAAATGCAAACCCTCAAAGCTATAGGACCAACTGCTTCCATCGACAAGTCGGCTGAGTCGACGACCGTGCACTGCTTCTCGCCTAAACTCTCCGGAGGGTTCTGCACGCCACCTCAAGAGGCTCCGGCACTCGAAGAACCCAATCTAATCGCCTATAGTCTAGGAGTATGGACAAGGTTTCGTGGCTGCTGCAGCAGGGTTCAGGGTTTTAGCGTCTGGGAGACTCCATTAGTATTATTAGCACTAATACTACTACAAATACAAAATACAATAGTATTCATAGTATGAAAATATTCGTGAAGGTATTGGTACTAGTATGAGGATCAGAGATTAGGGCTGCAAAAAGCTTCGAAGTCTTCAAAAGCTATTCTTGCCTTGACTTGTAACGGGGTTTCTGAGCACGTGATCCCACCTAAAATGACCCGAAGGATGACGCTCCTTGACAAGAGGCAGGTCGAGCCCACCCCGCAGGTCTTGTCGTCCCGGATCTGGCATTCATAACCTTGGATGGGGTTTATAGGCTTTAGGGCCTACCGGTTTTTTGTAATTAAGGCACCTAAAGCTGTAGCCTCCCACCCCAGACCGCAGAAAGGGCCCGAACACTCTTTTCGGATTTAGGGCCAGGGCCCTCAAACTTTCCGCATGCAAACCCCGAAGCCGAAGTCCAAACACCAAACCTGAAGCCCCTTCGTCCGGAGCCCTTCGCCTGAATTTCGAAGAAACGCACAACCTAGGTCTCTACCCAAGTGCCAAACTCAGAGCCCGAAGCCGGATCGACAAGCAAGCAAAGCGAACAGGTAATTTATTGATTGCAGCAGCTATTCATATGTATGTGCATATGTTGGCAAGCCTCCATGTACCTCGTGTCTGTCTGCATATCAAATCTATCTACAGTAATTAAACAGTGTTTACCTAAGTGCCTACAAATGTTCCTCTGTATGAATGTCTACTGACCTATCTATGTATCTAGCTGGCTGGCCATCTTGCTATCTAGCTGGCTATCTGCTGTCTGTCTATCTGTCTGTCTACAAATACATGTACTGTATTGGTAGGCACATACAGGTAGACTATGTAGACCTCTGCCCCGCAGCCCAGTCCGTTGTTGAGGTAGTCTTTGTCTGCCACCTCGGATGCGAACCACAAAGGTTTGCTTACGACTACGATGCGATTGTTTCACTCCCGGACTACACGCTTGTTGCGGAAGTAGTCAGCTGGCCCTATCAATAATGGCAGTTCTATATTATACAGAATGCTTTGGAGTGGGAATGCTGTTTCGTTGTGCTACAACGAAAAGGTGCAGATCTGGACGTCTGGTCGCCCGTAGTCTCGGGATGATTTAGTTATGGCCATGTCAAGATGGTGGGAACTGGGATCAGCGATGTTGGTGTTATCATTCGAGACATGGGCTCGTGCGGCCCACAGACCCAAGCTGAAAAGGACAACGGGTTCAAGTAGTGGATGTCGGACGGAGTTCAGGGAATCGGAAGAGCTCTTGCAATGGCAAGCTGCTTTACTTCAGGGTTTAGGTCGCAGATGCAAAGTATCGACAAGGAATCGGCAAACAAGTGCTGCCGACGAATCACAAGATTTATGCTCCCCACTACAACCGGTTCAAACCTCACGTGTGCAATTCCCCCAGGCCAAACCTTAGTAGGTGGGGATAGCTGGGGTACCGAGACCATCATCCGCATGAAACATCGAAGGCCCTAACCTAAGCCAAATCACCCCAATCATCAAAATTTAAAAGAATCAAGCCTCCTGGAATTTACACCCCCGACCCTGAAGCCCCACATGCCCCAAAAGCTTACAGAAGGGACTGCCATGGGGCCTGGGTTTCTGCACAGCTGAAGCCCTTAAAAACCCGCGTGGTTTGTGGAGCCTTACACTTTACACAAGGCTTCCGAATTCCTGCCCGGCAGCATAGCGCCCGTCGCAGACATCTGGGGCCAAGTCCGAGCATGCAGGCGTTCCTTTAGACCCGTCGCTCTTCTCCTGCAGGAGGGGATCATCTTTTCTCTGTAGAACCCCAATAATCCAAGCCTGAATCCTACTAATATGGGGAAGTCCAGGGCCTTGGGGGTTTCGGGGTCTAGGATTTTTCGGACTTTTGGGTCGCTACGGTTCAGGGCTTCTCAGGCAGGCTCCCGGCTTTGGCGTCGCTTTCACGCTCTGGGCTTCAGTGATTTATGCCTTTCAGCCGCTCTGCAGGTGCAAGCGTACAGACATGGAACTTTGATGCCGTTGGGCCGAACCGAAACCCTGTGCAGGCTCCGTACAAAGCGGTGAGGTTCAGTCCGCACCCCTGGTGGTTGGATCGAACCGATAATCGCTCAGCTGCGGGCTTTTAAACCCCTTAAAAACCCTAAACTCCTAAACCCCTTATAAACCCTAAACTGTCCGAAACCGTGGATCTCCAGAGGCGGGAGTCTTAGGCTTGGCCAGGGGTCGGTGTCTGTGGGTGACTGAAGCACCTCTGGGACATCTCAAGGGCCCAGAGCAGGGCATACGCTGACCATGCCAATAGAAGGCGTTCTGGCATGCCTACGACGTCTGCCGTTGATGTTCGGAAGCGATACACGAAACTCTCCTCGGCGAAGACACCAGTGCAGCGCAGAAGGCACACTTCCTGTCAAGGAGATGAGTGGCTTCTAGCTTAAGCAGGGCTCCGAACCCAGGACCGAAAGGAAACAGCATCGCGTCCAACGGTAAGCCCAAAGCCTCACCATTCAAGAGTTCTCCTTGAACCAGCAGCCTTGCGAAATTTGGAAGGTCACTAAAGGCCCTCCAAACAACAAAGCTCCTGTTCGGAGCGCAATACGCCTAGTAAGCCCTCGTTCGCTGCGCAACAGTTCAATTCCAGTCTTCCAGAACTCACTTTGAAAAGGGAAGCTTAGGCTTCGGACTCTCGCAAATCGGACTCTGCAGGCGGGGTTGGTTCTTTCGGAAGGCAGGACACGTTGGTCCCAGAACTGCTGGGATGCCATTCAAGACACTCTTCAGTTTGAGGGTCTGTGATCAGGAGAGCCTCAACAGCAGAGACAAAGTGACAGAGTATAATTCCACTGTTAGTGACAGTGAGTGGAATCTCCGAGACACCCAAACTGCAGGCCTTAACCCCTGTGCTTCCTGGTGGATATTCAGGAAATAACCGTGCATGGTGTCGGGTCGAAAAATGCAGAAACTGTTTAGGGTCAGCAAGCTTCACGACATGCTCCCTTAGCACTACGTGAACCCTGTAGAGCTGTTTTCACATCCGGACACCGTCATCTGATGACACCTGCCGAAACTCGTGGGGCAATGGGTTTGAAACTTCCAAAACACAAAATTCGGAACGAGGCCTCTTAATCCCGAGCTTCCAGCCAAAGCCCTAAACCGCGAACACTATCCAGCCCGAACCACCACGACATTAAGCCTAAAGCCCCAAACTCGAAATACCCAAAGCCAAACCTCTGCGGCCCCTAAAGCCCTAGCCTATATAGGGCCAAAACTCCTCAAAATCTAAAAGCCGCCGAGATGCGCTTGAGCCGCACTCTGTTGGGTCTTCTTTCTTCGGGATGCACATCTGGCAGGCAAGCGGGAGCTGGTAATGTAGTAGTGCCCCTGAAATCATACATGGATCCGGGGCTACGCTGTGACAGCTAGGCACAAGGGGTTCAGGGTTCCCGCAACTAAGGAATGTGTGTATATATATATACACAGATATAGATGTATGCATGTAAGGACTCTGTTGCAGCGACTTCTAACTTATTCTAACTCTGAGTGCTCCAAACACCACTCTTGGGTGTTTCGGAATGCCACTGCGACTGCTACAGAAGTATAGGCTATAAACGTGGCAGCGCTCTAGTACGCGGGGAGCAAGGAGTTGAATAGCGCAAGTATTCTGAAATCCGAATGAAAGTTTGTGTACATATCACAATCTAACTGCGCGGGGTGATGTTGCGAACGCATAATCATACTTCTGAAATTTTCTGAAGTAGTTTAGCTTGCTTCGCGAGGCTTGACGGGGCCATCCCCCTGCCCTTTTCAGCGGGAGATTAACAGGGGTGCTAACGCCGGCTTATCGGGATCGTTTACCACCCTCCTGCCTCTGGTTTGTTGTGGCTGAGTCTGGAAGAAGCATTTGCCCACCCCGGCGAGTATTGGCCCGGCTGTATTGAATAGTTAGGGTTGGTTCACATGCCTCATACCCCGCAGGAACCCGATTACACGCGGCCGACCCGGGCTAAACCCCCAACCTTCCCTAGAGCGCGCCGAAGCTTTTCCTGAGGGATACAGCCCCCACACCCCAGACCCCTTTGTTCAAGAAAAGGCTTTGGGCTTTGGGTTCCGTAGGTAGGGGTCCTTTGTGATTGTTGGTCCGGGAAGTTGGGTCTGAGGCTCATGAAGCACCCAAACAATCTCGAACCCAAATGCATGCAGCCTACACTTTGGGGATAAAGGCTCCTAAACCCCAGACCCTAAACCCCGAAAGCCACGAGTTGAGCCTTGAAGATGTTTCCCTCGCAGTTGTGGTAGCTGCCGATGCTACAGTTTTCCATCTGCCCACAGGGGTCCTCACCTGGTTGGGCTTCCATGGTTGTTTGTGACACACGCCCACACACACACACAGCAAGCATACACGCATACATACCTACATACCAACATGACTACATGGCTACATACCTACATCCATCCATCCATCCATCCATTCATCCATCCATGCACACACACACACATGCGCACAAACACATACACACATATGTGTATGCACCCATATGTATGTATATGTATATTGTGTATGCCCCTTGTACATATCGTGATGACTGAATGTTCATAGGTGTGCTCCCGCTGTTGGTGAACGTTGCTAAACATTGCCCCAACACATCATCGCTGCCATGTGCTCTCTTAACCCTGAAACTCCCCGGACCTATGAGCCTTCCACACCCGCAATCCCAATCCCAACAGTTGTCACTAAGGCATTTCGAGGCAGTCATCGGCTTTGGAGCAAATGGCTTCCCAATGCTCCCCAAGGCAACTCTTTTTGTCTGCTGGCCCATGTCGCGGCTAGGACCCTGAAAGAAGAGAGACACGTATCTCAAAAACAAAAGCAGGGCCGAATAGGGAAACCTTGCTCAGTATCGTTTCTTCCTGCTCAGTAAAAAAAATAATCTCGAAGAGCATCGTACCAAATGCATCGAGGCACTGGCGTCTGCAGGGCACCTGCGAAGAAGCAACTTTTTCAGATAATACTTTCAAAGTACCTACCTGTACATCTACCTCGCCTTGTGTATGGTTCTTACATAGGATGGATTGTGAATGTGTGTAGGGCCAGTGTAGGTGTTCCAAACAGTTTACAGGACATTCGGTGGACACGTCAAGAACAGTCCGTCGCAAGCCTGTCGGCAGGCATTCCAAAGCGAAAACATGCAAGTGTGAGGACTCAAGAGGTATCCTATTGCAAGTACAAAGCCTTCAGAGACGAATATTCGACACCGATATACCGATCCTAGAAACAGCTCCCCGACGGCGGCTCCGATCTAGAGCGAGACCTCCATAAACCTAAATATCACAAACCCTCAACCCTATAGACAATCCGAGGTAAGTCGTGGTTTGCGCATGGTGAATCAAAGTCTCGTCGTTGTCGCACTTCTTGCCATCCCAGGATTTTCTGCGGTATTCGGGCTGCAACAAACCCAGGCTAAAGTGCGGATACTCATCGTTGGTGGGTAAAGCATCTGGGCCGGTTCCCCAATGAAACGAAACCTACCAACGCAACCGGATCAGGCTGAGATTGGCACGACAGTTGGCTCCCGGCACAAGTTGCCGGCCCCGTGGGAAACTGCGGCAAGAATCGCTCCTTCGCCCTGCGGCTGCATCGGTAGGGTCCGGGGTGCAAACTTCCCACGACAGTGAGGCATAGGTCTTCTCGGCCGAATAACATACCATAATCCGATATATCGCGCGAATCTGAATGTCTGTGTATATATGTATGCATGCATGGATGTATAACACTGCACAGTATGTTGTGTACATGTAACTGATTACGTATATACAAGTATACAATGATGTACAAAAACTTCGGTCTCTTCTCCAACTTTCCTTCGCCCTTTGTCTATACATGTATATATATATATACATACGTATACGTATACACACACATATATATATATAGACAAGATATATATATATATATGTGTGTGTGTGTGTGCATACATATATATATATGAGTCATAAAACCCAGTAAGCTGTAATGCCCCCCCTCCGCCCCTCCCAAAAGCAAGTAAACCCAAAAACAAAGAGTCAAAGCAATCTGCCTGACGCTGAGAGCTGTTCTTCGCGCCTCGGAGGGCTCCGACTTGAGGTTTTAAGGCAGCTTCGGGCTCTTTGCAATTAATAGCCATTGCAATAGGTTTTAAGGAGTGATCATAGTACAGATAGGGAGGGAAAATCACCATAATGATAGAAATCATGACAAAGAGAGCATAATCATCATGATAATAATACTACAACATTGTCACCTTAAGCTACCACCACCTGCTATTTGTGTCGTGGCCCACGAAATCTACAACGGCTTGCAAGAAGATACAAGAAATAGGTAGTTGTTTTGAGAATGGTAGGGCTCCAGGCTTAGGATGGCTGATCATCATGCTGGTGCAAACCCCACGTGAGCCCCACATTCTAAACCCGGTGCCCATCACTGCTACCAGCTAGCAACCATGACCATCCTAAACCCGAACCCCTATAGACTGCCCTACAACTTAAGAGCCCTTGAAGGAGCCCTAACCCAACATCTGAACCCTAATAACCCCGTAGCCGTGAAGCCTAGGCAGTCCAAGCCTTCAGCCCCGAGCCAGAACCTTAAGGGGTTTTCACCGGGTTTAAGGTTTCGGTTTCCTGTAAGGGTCCCCGTTAAGGATGTAAGTCTATGTACCAAAACCGTATGTGCTTTGTCCTTAAAGTGGCTATATAGGGACTACTTCAAGGCCAAAGTATATTGTAGAAGATTTGGGTACATGGACGCCCTCAGCCGCGAACCGCGTAAGTCCGAGATTTCAGGATTTAGGGGTTTGTTTCACCGCTTTCGGCGATAAGGCCAAAGAGGTTCGACGCCTCTTGCACGGAATAACTGGAAAAGCCAAGATGCCGTGGAGAACGCGGCTTCCTGATTCGAGCTCCAGGCACAAATCATATAGTAGTAATGGTCATGACAACCATAAGCATACTACGAATAATCATAATCTTCAAGTTAAGTTATATTGAATAACTGAATAACGCCAGTCTTTCCGATTAGGGTTCCAAGTCCAGGTCTGCAGGTTCGGGAGTCAAGGCCTTGCTTGCAGGCTCATTCGACTCGGGCCGTAAGACATGGAGATCAATGAGTATGACGTCTAGGGCTTAGGGGATACAGTATGATAGAAGTGTGGTACACAGTGGACTCGCGAAGTCAGATGAGTGTCAAAGCTGTTGGGGTACTGGTCGCTTTTCGGGTACTGGTCGCTTTTCAAAATTCTACACACCCTACTACCCCCCTAAACTTTAAACTCTAAACAGGGTAACCCTATAAACCCTCAAACCGCTGCTCTGACATGCTCTGATTAGGGTTTGTAGCCTCGTGGTCTTTTTTGGAGGAGGACCAGGAAGGGAGTCTCTTCTGACTTAGTCCGGCTACGTAGTAGCCCCTCTAGCCCGGATTTGGGTTCCATGAACCTGCAGTGATTTAGCCAATAGTCAAACAACGAACAAAGGAAATCTGCTTCCCTGTTGGGGCCATATGAAAACTGATCATTTTTAAATCCGTCAGGGTTTTATTAAAACAAAAACGTAAAATCGTATCCAACAAGGACCCTGAATTACTACAACGTTGGAGCCACCCCGAGCTGGTGTTCGGGTCTCACTTTGGGGTTGAGTTGCGCGGGTGGCTACAGCTCAGGCCAGGATGGGCTCCGTGAGTGAGACGAGTGAGAGATGTACTCTTCTTTGGGTTTTCACCGACCTACGCAGTGCCAGCAAGACGCTCCGAGCTGCACCTCTAGCGTCTTCAGCAGATGAAACGACAAAATGGACGACCCCGAATCCTCTACTGAGACCATAAACGCTAAACCCTACGTAAACCCTAAACCCCAAACCCTAAACCCTGTAGTGAGCTCCTAAAAGCCCCCATTCCGATCTCTCGATCGAGGCCCAGCGAGGTCGAGGTGCAGAGAGAAGGGAGGCGCTGAGCCGGTGCTCTTCCTGCTTCGGTTTTTTTCTTCGACAGGGGCGCGGGATTTCGGATTAAGGTGTTCAGGGGATTCATATATGGGGCCTTGATAAGTGCATCAGGGTCCGGGGGCTCATTATGGAAAAAAACCGTGGTTGTGTTTAGGGGAAGGGCTGGGCTCAGGAGTGGTAGAGGATTTGTGGGATTTCAGCGGGCTGCTGTTTCGCAGCAGGTGCTCTGGGATGCGGTTTCCCCAAGACCCAAAACGTCACCTCAACCTGCGGGATCTCGATGAGAAGAGATAAAGTCGGCACAAACTGCAAGACCCGCGTAAGCCTCAGCCTCAGAACTGCAACCCCGCAGAACTAAGCCCAACTGCTGACTAACCTGTTCGGTTTTTGTTGGGGTGACAGCGACGGAAGCGAAGCAATACATCTCACAACTCTTGCTTAGGGTTTTTAGGGTGTAGGGTTGAGGTTGTAAGAACTTCTTAAAACTTAAGACCTTCCTCAAGAACCTCAAGCCCTCAACCCCAAAACCCAAGGCCAACCCCTCAGAGTCAAAGGCCCGACCGTTCTGTAGTCACCGTAGCCTAGCCCTGCCTGAAGTTTGAAGTAACCGTAGCCTCTAAAGCCCTTTACTGACTGTAACTCACGTAAATTGTGACAGACGTCCTTCCGGAGGAGCTTCGATCGCTTCATCCTTTGATCGCCATGGGAGCTGACCTGCTTGGAGCTTTTTGGGCACAAGAAGAAGCAGCGAATGGGGCAATAGCGGATACCTAGAATTTAAATGGCCACTGGTACAGGGCGAGGTAGAATGAATGCCGACAGGAGGCACAAGAACGACAGAACAACAGGTGACCAGGACACAACTGAGGATTAGAACTCCGATAAAACAGCCACACTAACACGGTCATAACAAATACTGACAGCAATCATGACGAACAGTGTGAACCAAAGCAGCAAAAACAACAACAGCAATAAAATAGCAAGCTACAACCCCCCCCCCCCCCCCCCC
>CAJNJA010044986.1:0-11034 GCA_905231915.1 Symbiodinium necroappetens | reverse complement strand
CCCTAAACCCCTAAACCCCTGCTAAACCCCTAACTTACTTAACCCCTACTAAACCCCTAAACCCTAAACCCCTAAACCCCTAAAACCTTAAACCCCTAACCCCCTAAACCCGCTACTACACCCCTAAACCCTAAACCCCAAACCCCTGCTAAACCCTTAAAACCCCTACTAAACCCCTAACACCCTTTTTACAGCAGGCCTCGTACACAGCAGCCCGGTCGCCAGCATCACTCGCTCACACCCCTAACACCCTAAACCCTAAACCCTCCGTAAAAACCTAAACCCCCCCTACTAAACCCCTGAATCCCTAAGCCCTCCTAAACCCTTCGGTGAGGAAGCCTCCACTTCCAGCTGCTCGTTGTTTCGGTGCTTCGAGACCTGCGACACGGCTCTGATTGGCGTAGAACAGCTCAAGGTTTAGGGTTCTAGGGTTAAGGTTGGTTTAATGAATTTGGGTTAAGGTTTAGGGTTTAGGGTTTGGGGCTTAGGGTTATATATAAGGTTGGTTTGGGGAATGAGGGTATAAGGGTACTAGGATTAAGGGTTATAAGGCTGGTTTAAGGAATTAGGGCATAAGGGTATAGGGCTTAGGGCGATAAGGTCGGGTCCGCATACCCTCAGCACCTGAAGCCCTAAACCCCAAGTCCTGAACTCCAATATCCTCGATCCCAAAAACAAGCAGAGCCCTATACTTCTAAACCGGAACCGCCTTGCTTCAATAGCCACCATAGGGACAGTGCCACAAGGGTTGCTTACTGAGGGCTCTATACTGGGTGTCGGGTGCCCCAGTCCTAAGCATCCTTAAACTAAACTCATACACATACATATATGAGAAGCTCTTTAAACTAGGGTCCTGTTTAGGGTCCTGTTTATAAGGGTGCTGTACTATGTTGGGGACCTAACAAAGGGACCCTAATCTACAGAACTTCCCTAAACCCTAAACCCTAATTTCTTGTTGCTGCAAGAGCATTGCCTCGCGGTCTTCACCGCCGATCGTCGCTCCGGCGGCGAGCAGCGGCAGCAGCAGCACGCTACCTGAGTTTTGGGCTTCCACGGGTTTAGGGTTTAGGGCTTCTGGGGTTTAGGGTACCTCACCAGGCTATCACAGCCGGGGTCTATGGTTTCGGGCTTAAAATTGGATCAAGGCTTGTGAGACATTAAGCAGATTGGGGTCTTGGTACTCGGCTTTGCGACCTGCTACCATCAGACTTTCAAACCGTAAGGGGGTTATACCAGGAAGAAGGTTGATCTCGAACCCTCCTCCCACTTTGGAGTCGGTAGTGCTACAATAAGAATCCTTGGCTTCTGGAGCGGCACATGCAAGACCTGCATCACGCGTCTGTAGAGCAATTTGAAAGGTTTCAAGGTCTCAGGAGGCTGGATTTTGGGGGGGTCCTTGTTATAAGTATAGTAGAGGCCCCAAAATTATCAAGGCCCCTACAACATAACACTTAGAATAACCCCAAACAATAAAACCCGAAGCCCCTATATGAAGGGCTTCGGGCTGATTCGCCCGCAAGTTCTCCCACCTCAGCAGGTTTAGGGGGGTTCCACAGTCGCGCCAAAAGGCAAAGCCTACAGGGGTCGTGGTGTCTGACTAAGATCTATAGGACGTTGAGTCCATAGGGCTTCTAGGAAGTAGGATTTGAGCGTTTGCGGCGGCAAGCGTGGTGGGAAGACAAGCCAAACCCATATGCCCCTAAGTAGTTCCTGTTTATGGTTTTATATTGAGAATCCTATGAGATAATCCCCCAAAGGAACTACTGAGGGGCCTATGGGAAAATCTATCCGATTCTTGACACGACCGAGTCCCGGGCTCAAGATCATGCCGGTCGGCATGGCATGGAATTTATGTATGTGACAGCAGACACCGGTGTTCGTCACGGGCATTTCGCTACAGCTAAGCCCGGTTGGCCTGAGAGCCAAAAAAGGTGAGCAAGGTTTAGGGTTTGTAGGGGGTTTCGGCGGACGCGAGTCCCATCACAGGGTTCAGGCGTGGGCATAGGAAATGAACTCTGGCACCTCAAGACACTCCAGGTGTGCTAGGACCTGGTAGGGGCTTAGGGTTTAAATTGAGCTTCGGCTCAGATCGAAGCTTTTGACTTTTATGGTGAGCCCCCAAACTGGACACCGTAAGCCCTGAGTCACAGGCCTCAAGCCTCTAGACTCTAGACGACGAGAGCCCTCAGTCTCAAGCCTGCGTCGCACACCCTCATGATCTTGTTGACATTCAAGAAATTGTGTAGTTGGGATTGAAAACGGCGCAGATTTCTCGCGAAAAACACAGTTTTGCAGGCTGCAGGGTGTAATTAGGGCTCAGGGCGCCTGACCTACAAAGCCCCAAACCACCCTGAATTTCGGCACCCAAGTGCTTTTTGCATTGGACCTGCAAAGTCGAAACCTACAACCTGCGCAACCAATCTGCATTTAAACGGAACCCTACATTCGTAGGCCCTTCCTGGATGCAGCCTTACGCCCAAGCCCCTCCTCCGCCACGTCTGCCGCGAATTGGCCCGTACCCTCACTTACTTAATTACCTGATGTACATGGATAGTAGCCTGCGAAACTACGAAATGTGGCCCGCACATCAACCACACTTTGTCTATGGGCGCTTCAAGAAGGGTGCCACGTGACTCCCCGTATGCTCAATCATGTCTTGCTCTCTCTTCTTATGGGAATCATGGGAATTCATTCCAACTACAGGAAGGGTGGACTTCTAGGCCTTGGAAGAAAATATTGGCCTTGCGAAGCAGTGAGTCTGATCATCGACCTAGGCCCTGAAGCCTCGCATAGCCGTGAACCGGTGAGATAACCGAGCCGTACCTGAACAGTAAACAACCCAACGTTTGAGGCTTCTGAACTAGGACTCTCATACATATGTCCCTAAAGCGCAAGGGTCCAGGTCAACCCTTGCAACAATAAGACCAATAAAGCCTAAGCCCTAAACCCATTCCAAGCTTCTCAAACCCAGAAGACAGCAGATAGCCCTGAGCCGTCCCGCTTGGAGAACATCTTATCATTGCCTGGCATGTCCTCAGCTGCTTTGGCAGGCTTCGCTTCGGGCGACAACCCCGAAAGCTCTCCGTTCACGACACACTAAACCCCCAAACCTCAAGAGGATCATTTAACATTGAACCCAGAGAAGATGAATGTTTGCTACTCCGCTACCACCATCAGGATGCAGTGTAGATGAGAGGCCCTTCCTTGATGTGGCATCTTGAACGATCAAGAATCCAGAAAACCAATCACCAAACCAAATACCGAACCCCACGGGTAACTAGCGAGATGCGACGCGCGAACTGAGTCTAGAGATCCTCCAAGTCGAAGGCTCATATATAGAATGCAGAGGAAGAGGTCAGGGCGTTTCCGGTCCAGGGTGAAATACGTATGTAAGGCCAAAGGGTTTCAGGTATGTGGCTTGCTGTCTTAGCTTCGATAAAGTGAAGAACAGAAACACCCAGAAGGCTTCCTGGCTCCGGACAGGCCAGCACAGTACGACAGGCACTGCAATTCAAGTTGTGATGAATGCAGCTGCTGCAGCAGAAGCAAGAAGAAGAACGCCATGGGCGGCGGGATCCTTTAATCAGGGTGCATATGGGGAAGGCCGACTCTCGGCGTCTCAGAATCAGAAGTAGACCCCCCATCAATGCGAACCGCGAGACCAAATCCCAACACCCTAACCTCTGACCCCTGAGACCCCAACACGCATACCCTCAGCCCGAAACCGAAACGCAGCTTCGTGTTATCGGGCTTCTAGTCCCTCAATAATGATAGCAAGTATATACCCCAACACCCTATTCTCCTCATGAATTCAAAAGACCCTACACCACCCTGAGCCTTAACCCCCAAAACTGCCTCTGCCCCGGGGCACCCGGCCATGTCAGTGCCCTCTGCTGCGGCCTCTGCAAAGGTGTCGGTTTGGTGCGCTCTTGTATACATATGTATAAATAACAAGCATGTATGCATACAACATACACGCACACCCAGTTGTATGTATGTATGTATGTATGTATGTATGTATGTATATAGATACATACATACATACATACATACATACATACATACATACATACATATACATACAAATTATGTGTGTATATATATAAATACATATATGTATATGTGTAAGTATATGTATATGTATCTGTATATGTGTGCGTATAGGGAGAGAGAGTGAGTAGAGAGCGACGCCCACACACAGGCACCTAACTTCATTTACTTATGTACATGTGCACATATGCATGTACATATACCTATACATACACATATATATATATACACAGAGAGAGAGAGGCATGTAAACATAATTTTGTATACACATACATATCTGTGCTGAGGGGTCCAAGCAAACCTTCGGAAACTCTCATGCACATAGTACTGCTTTGGCCCTTAACCTACTCTTGCGGTGTGGGTTCTTTGCACTTCTCATCTTACCCCCCGACCCTGTGCGCGCAGGATAGAAGGCACATGAGGGGGCTCGGAAATTCTTCCCCAAGCCCTGTAGGCCGAAGACATAACAAGGGTTTTTGACGAAGTTCGTCGAAGATGAAGCTTGGTTCCTTGGAACCTCGAATTCAAGGTCTTAGGCACCTCATCATCTCGGATCGCCCACCAATCGCTGAGGACCTCGAGAGGTTGAAGGCTCAAGGGCTGAAGGATTTGAGTTTAGGGTTAAGGGGTTTAGAGGTTTATGTCACGGTTTAGTGTTTTGAGGGTTTAGGGGTTTAAGGGTTTGACGGCTTGGGGGTCTGGGGGGCCTCAAGGGATTCTGGCCTGGAAAGCTCAAGGGCTCCGTGGTCTTTAGGTTCCCAAAAGGTGGTTGCGCCTTGGAGAAGGCAAGTGCGCTATTCAATGTCCTGCAAAAAGGATGCCCGGAGAGAGCTGGGGCTGCTCCAGGATGTGTTGCAAATCACGCGGCTTCTTTGCCTTAAACAAAACTCTGCAAGACTACACACATGGTGCCCATGGGTGCCCTAGCTTCTTCATCCTGAAAGGATAAAGCCGAGGTCCTAAATGCCAAGGTCCCGAAGTGCCGTCCCAGGCTAGGCTCCTAACTTACACTCTCTGCATCATAAGAACCCTGATCACAAGGCAACTTTTATGAGAAAGCTCCGCAGGAATTGTCGAAAGCCTGCTATTTCAACACCGCATTTGATGCCAAGCTGATCCCAGCTAGACCCAAGGAAAAATCATCCCTTTTGTTTTCTTTATATATTTTTTTGCCCACAATTTAAGAGCGGAAGCTGTAACACGAACAGTAAGTAGGCTCCTTCAGATTCTGGGTACATCCCGAGCCAGGCCAGACTTGCAGCGCAACAGAAAAGCTGTTGGCTGGGGCCCTGGCGAAGCCCGAGAAGCCTGAGGGACTTGGGATTGTGCACAGAAGCCCACATGAACATCAGTGATATTCGATATTAGTTGGGTCTAAGGGCCCCTTACAAGGGGGGGGGATTCCAGAAAACCGCAACTGCCAGATCTCTCCGTTCATATGGTCTTCTGCGGCGCCGAGAGTGGACGAGGGCGTGCTATAGGCGAGGCTGGCTTCTTGCGGGCGCCAACAAATATGCTCTGTTCTATGACATGTTTTTGTTATGTGATACTATAGTCTATATTATATTACGTTCTATTCTATGACATGTTTTGGTTATATGATACTGTAACATATCATGTTCTGTTCTGCTATACTACTGCAAGGGGTCTTAACTCACCTAACTGGGCGATTCTTCTACAGGGCCCCCCTGCGACGGATGATGACCCTCTCAATAAGGTCCCTGGTTAAGAGAGCCATAAGTAGGGTTAAGAAGGGTCCCCTTTTTAAGGGGTCTCCCTAATACTAGCTAGGATATAAAAGGCTTCGGGATGAAAAGCCTCTTGGGGTGTTGCTGGCAGAGACTAAAAACCTCACACCGCCAGGCCCGCAACCCCAAGCCCAAAGATTTAGGCCGGGCGATGACCCGGGCTTTGGGATCCGACAAGAAGGCGGCCCTGTAAGTAGCAATGATGTTTTTTCCCTCTCGCATGGCCGAGAACGATGCTCACAAGCGAGGCAGTAGCGATGATTTCGGGCTTGGGGTGTAGGGTCGGGTTTGGGCCCTAAGCGCAAGAGCTACGGCCTACACTATTCGGCAGCCTGCAGCTACTTCACATGCAGGCAAGCATCGGGGCAGAAATGGAAGCGCACAACGAGGAGAAAACACGAGTGCCTCTGTACCGCGAAGTCACGATCGAGAGCACCTCAAACCCACACGTCCTTCTTTGAGACACCAAGACCCCTAGCCACAGAATGACACTCCCCATATTCCTCTTTAAGCCCTAAACATCCTCAACAAATTCACAAACACTTCTAACTGAAACACAGCAAAGCCACAACACAACAACCAACAATGAAAAACGGGGCTCCCACCCATCCCTTGCTTCAAATCGTCGATGAGAATGTCGCCGTTGCTGCAGGCCTGAAAAAGGGTCTGGAGAAGTCAAAGCAACATCTCAGAACCACAACGGACCCTCACATACACAGAAGCCTCTATCAGCCTAGGGCTTTATTGGTAGTCCCACCACAGGGAGCTGCAAAGCACTCCCGGCCCCATGTTGCAGAGCTTTAGCTTTTGGCAAAGGGCACTTGTGGGGACTCGGAAGAATAAGGGGCTGGGTGTCGCGCTTCTTGGGGGGGTTCCGAGGGGCACGGACGGGCTTTGCAACAGCCTGCTTCCCTGGGCAGCTAAGAGTTTACAGAACAGGTCCAAAAGACTTGTACTGGGTAGATGCTGACCCAAACCAGCATGGCGAGTCTTTGTAGAGAAACCAGACTTCGCACATTGAACCATGTTGACTGGGTCTTGAGTCTTGATTGAACCCGACTTTGCACCATGCGCCCATTTCGGATGCCGTGCGACAGTATTACAGTACCACCGGCCTGTTTCCCGTTGACCTTGTTGTAGGAGCACCTTGGCCGTGTAACGCACGAGAAATCTCGTAGACAACGAATCCACCCTGAAGCTTCCAGCGTTCTCTGTTTTCGGTTTCAATTCCTGGTTAAACACGATTTTTTTCAAATCTATGCGTGGAAGGCACCAAAACACCGAACAGCCTAAGATCCAATCACCCAAACTACATCCCACGAAGTCAATCCCGAGGCTCCCTGCACGTGTGGAGCGAAATAAGGGGGGTTGATGTGGGAAAGGCTGTCAGGTTCTCGGGCTCGCGCTGGTCTGGTCTTGCCCCTGTAATTGTTGACTGTGCGGCTTTGGATCGTTCGGGATTCGGGCTACTGGGCCGGAGGCACGGGTTAACCGGGGCCGAGGGAGGCTAGAAGAACACGCCAAGCCGCACGCCGAACTCGGAAATCTGCACTGGTGTTTTGCTGAAACCCCCTTAAAGGAACCCTAACCTAACTAGGTAATTCCATTCAGAGGAACCGTCAAAACGGAACACTTGAAGAGTTGTATCGAAAAGAAAGCTGTGGCTAGTGAAGGTCCGGGTCGGGAAGGACTTTTCCTCTCGTGATTTACTTTGTAGTGACTACGATAAGGGGCTGGTACTAGTATGTACTAGAACGGGGCTTTGTTTCGGGAGCATATGACATATGGCAGATACTGTTCAGGGACTTTACGGCGAGATAGAGTGCTTTTGGTGTATACCTTTTGAAGTTTAGGGTCTTTCGTGTGCATAGAGTTTTGGATTGACGGATAACTCTAGACAGAGCTTCACTTCAAGGCCTTTTGGGGTATCGGGTTTGGATCAGAGCTGAACTTTACACTGTCGTGGAGTCTTGTGGGGTATAGAGTGTAGGGACAGCGTAGGGTTCGGGGTCTCACAGTGATTCGTCTTCTTGTCTGAACCTTGTGCAGCCGATGCACGCCCCGACTGCAAAAGGCTCGAGCCCTCCTGAAGCCCTACACGCGCTCCAGCACAACAGCCCTAGACCGTAGGTGGCTGGGTGTAGGGTATAAGGTGTGCGGTTTAAGGGCTTTTTTGGGCGGTTTATGGTTTAGAGCGAAGTTGGGAACCCGCGACTTCAAAGAAGGAGCTGAACAGCCTTGGCAGGCTTTTTTGTTTTCGACTCCTGATGGCAACTCTGATCCGCTTCTACACTTCACCTAGGAGAGGCACAGTCCTCAACAAGGGCGCAGCCCGGGTCGAGTCACCGACTTACTTTAGGGTTTGGAGCTTGGGGGTTTAAGCTTCGAGTTTGGAGTTGTCAGTTTTAAGATTTAGGCATTAGGGCTTTGCAGATAGACCGTCGCCTTTGAGGTACCATGTTCTCGCGCAGATGCAGGTCATGAGTCAAGGTGAAATCGCCCAGCTTGCTTCCCTATTTCCATGTGACTAATCCTAACCCCCCCCCCCCCATGTACCTACTATATCGGGTACTAGAGCCCCTAGGGCCCCATATAGTAGGCACCTGGAGGGTTAGGGAATCTTCCAGAAAGCTTCAACCCAGCACCTCCCTGCTGTGCCATCCTCTTGGGGGCCTTGCCGTAACCCATAGGCCCCCAAGTAGTTCCTTGTATGGCTTATATATAGAATCCTACAAGGTAGTCCCAAAAAGGAACTACTTAGGGGCCTATGGGTATATAACCCAACACCCGGCCAACTACGTTCTGAGGCCCGCAGGCTGAAAAGCCGAAACCCTACAACCACGTCGAAGTTGCCCTTCAAGCTCGAAAGGCTAGCCTGGTTGCGGAGCTCTTTCTACTTCTGGTAGGGGTATGTAAAACCCAGAAAGATTTCAAGGCTGCCTACTCAACTACTAATTAAGCTAGGACGAATGCTTGCTAGGATGCCGAATGTTGAGATCAAGCTCCCAAATCTTCACCTGAGCCTTGGGAAACCGACTATATGCGTGTTGCTGTATATAAGGTGGGGTGTTGTGCATTGGCAGTGGCACATCGAGGTTGAATGCAGACAAATCTGAAAAGTTGGACCAGTGTCAGTGACCATCACTTTGTCGGCTTTTAGAGTATTGGAGTTTTATTTGATTTGGGGCTTGCAGTGAGGTGTTAGGGTTTAGGGTGGTTCCATCCTGTAGTAGTAGGTACTGTGGGTCCGACGTGAGCTACGGCATATGATGGACCTGCAACCGTAACGTCGGAATGTTTGGAGCTTAGAGGCTCAGAGCGAAGCCAGACACGGTGAACACCCGAAATCCTCATCCAAAGTGCAAGCGAAGGGAAGCAAACCGATACAAGTGAGCACAAGGGTTGGCTTTGAGCCAACCCCTGAGAACGAGGGTTGTGTTAGAGGATATGACAACGGCTGCAGGCTTCATGGCTTTAGATTGCCGTTGAAGACTGAAATCTGAAAGAGCATCGGGACGACCAGAGCTGACCGAATTCCTCGAATGCTTGCGGTCTCCTAGCCAGGGAAAGCTGCTGACTTTTCGAGGTCTTCATACACCAAGAAGATATCACAGCACCCAAAGTGCGGAGCCTTGTCACGAGGAAATGTGTTCCAACGAACCCTGAACGGTTGCACCCCCCCCCCTTCCCACCCACGGCCTAGGGAGTACTTGGAGGACCCTGAGAGCTGATTCGAAGCCATGTGTGTAGGTCTCGTACTTAATGGCCCTAAACCCTACAATTTTAATGCAACCCGACTTGCTAGGTCTTCCTAGTCAGGATCCATGGCTTCGCTGTCGACGAACTAGCACAAAGACGCGCACAGGAGTTCCGATAGGCTGCAGGTGCTTGTAGCTCGTTACTTATACAACCCCTTGAACCTTTCGCGTTCATGAAGTACTTCCTTGAGGTCAATCCTTTGTGAACCATCAACGCCGATCCGTCATAATTATTCGTCATATGGCCCACGAGCTACGGCCATGGCTACATACATAATAAACATGCAGCGGCCTGTCTACGACCCTACACCCTCTTTTGACCGTCACTCTCGACCCTCTTTTGGGGTGTTGGCTTAGCCCCAGTTTGTACTGCGGTCTTGCCCTACACTGGCTCCCTCCCTCGCCTTCTCCGTCTTTCTCTCTGTCTCTCACCGTCTCGCTCATCTGCCTTTGCCTCGCTGTTCGTTGCATACCATAGACCACAAGACCGACAATCGGCACGAATCTGATGAGGAACCTGAGTGACCTCCTGATGAATTAAGCCTCCACCCTTTTAGCTCTTCCTGGCAGTCAGCTCTAGACGCATACCGCCCAACGGTCTCGGGCACCCTTGAAAAGCTGCAGGCTTCTTGGGTTCACATGGATCGTTCAGGGGCATCGGACCAGAAAAAAACAGCTCGACCCAGGAGGATGGTGCACAAACATGGAAACTGAAACTTCCGACTGTATAGGGAACCTAAAGGATGAGGGACATTGGCAAAGTCCGGCGCCCTCGACCGTGTAGGGCTTCTGCCGTCAAAGACAGGCGAGGGACGGCAGGCACATCGCAAGGTTGAGGGGCTTCTGAGTTACCCAAGCCAGCTAAAAGCCCTGGTGCGGACCACCGAAAAATTGCCCCTTGCCTACATTGCTGTCCTTCTACTACAGGGCGGAAGTAATGGCGTAAGGAGGGTAGACTCGACATCGTGGGTCTTGGCTTCGGGTTTTGGGGCCGGGGTTTATGGTTTGGGGTTCCTACAAGTCTAACGCCTAAAGACCTGAGCTCCAAACGGTTTGAAAGCGTTTCTCATGGCTTGCAGTGAAGATGAAATACACGGATTGAGAGTCTCTGGGGCTGACAAACCGAGGTTTACGAGGAGCCTGAACCTAATCCCGGTGAAATTACTCACTAGAATAAGATTTTGCGGTATAGCATAGGTCATTAGGGACAGAATCCCTGATGCATAAGATTATGACCCTACCTTACATGAGAAAAAACTCAAGCCGTAAGCCCCTCATCCATGGCACGAGATGGGTTTGAGAAATCAGCTCCCAAGTCGTCCAAGCACAGCAAAGTAAGCAGATAGTTTGGCATAGACGAGTTCTGGACATGAAAATTCAGGTGCTCTGTTGGAGGTTTAGGTTTAGGGTTTAGGGTTTAGGGAGCCTCCCGGATTTCTCAGAAGATCGGCTGGACTGTGCCAGGCTCACCTGGCAGC
>CAJNJA010044975.1:7412-26838 GCA_905231915.1 Symbiodinium necroappetens | reverse complement strand
GGGATGAAGCAATTTAGATCAACACCTAATATATATATATATTTATTTATATTTATATATGTATATATGTGGCAGTGCTGTTGAGTATTCTTCCATCTACCTATATAGTTAAATATCTATATCTGTACGTAGTCTCCATGGCCCTAGGCGGCCTTGTTGCAACCTTGTTCTTGAGACCGCCCGCCTCGTGGACTCAGGTTGACCTTGGAAAGCCATTCTGGCGCTGCACCGAGGCAGCTTCCTTGCACGTGGTGGTCTATGGTTCAGAAGGGGTTCAGGGGGTTTGGGAGTTTAAGTTGGGGGCGTCAGTTTTGAAGTCCGTCAGCACATCCTCATCTCTCCGCTGCTACCGCCACGATCGGCAGCAAAAAATGTAAAGCGAGCATGAGTACTAGGGTTTCAGAAAGCAAGGGGCCCGGAATAATGTAGATCCCAAATGGTAGGATCCGTAGGTTCGGAATAAGAGCTCTCAGGCCCCAAGCCAAAACCAGTAGTCTCCGTGCTATACGCACCTAGCAAGATACCCGGACACCAGCCAGAAGTCGCTACGCCCTTCGCGGCGCCGGTAGAAGTTAGTGAGAATTATCTAACCCCCTAAACCCTAAAACCCTAAAACCCTAAACCCTGAACCCTAAACCCTATAAACCCTAAACCCCTAAACCCCTAAACCCTAAACCCTAGACCTCCTGGACCCCGAAACGGGACTCTCTTAGAGGCCGAGATCAAGGGAGACCCGAAAGCTGCCAGTGTCTCAGAGGGTTCGGGTTTAGGGTGTAGGGTTTAGGGTTTAGGGTTTAGGGTGTAGGGTTTAGGGTTTAGGGTGTTGTAGGGTTTAGGGTTTAGGGCTTAAAGGGTTTAGGGGGGTAGGGTTTAAAGGGTTTTGGGTTTAGGGTTCAGGGAGGTGGGCCGAGCTTCAGAGAGGCCTTCAAGGGTGGGTGGAGGTAGGTATTTGTGGCTTCAGAAGGCTGGAGGGTTCCGTGTAGGATGGTAAATGATGGTTTTAGATGTGCTGTCGAGAAAAGTCTAGTTTCGCATAAGAGTCCTGACATGCGGGATCCTGAACTCTAAGGGCTGTAGTGACTTTAGTGTTTCGGCTGCAAAGGGGTTGAGGGTTCAATGGTTAAAGGGTTCTAGGAACATCTAGGAATATCTAGGAACAGGGTTTAGGACTTACGGTTCGAGGGTTTAGGGTTTTCTTGGCGACGGTCGATGTTTTTGCTTCGTGGTTTGGGGCACTGGGGGTTATCTTCGTGCATGCTGAGACTTTCGGGAGTCCTTGAGGCCTTCTGACGAATCCAAACCGTGCTGATAGTCGCTCAAAGCAAGCCACCACTCGCTGAAACCAACTTTCACCTTGCACAAGCTGAGGCTATCACTTACGTCTTCAAGTCCTTCGGTCTTGCGCTCAGCTCCAGGTCCTTCTCCCGCTCATTGCAACAAGCGGTAGTTTCAGTGAATCATACTACAGAACTGCAGCCAAATTCCAAAGCGTCCTCTCGGGCTATGCGCGGTCTTGCAGACGTCGCAGTAATTTTAGCAGAAGTGGAAGGGTGTTCGGGGTGATTGTTTTGGCGCGACCTGGCTGCTGGTGAAACCGAGGCGACATGCACACAACGGTCCCGGCAGCCTTTGCCATGTTTGCTGGGCGTGGCAAGAGCCCAGGTCTTTGGTTGACACATGCAGAGAATTTCATCTTTGCTGGCTTGCGGCGGGACGCTTCCAGTGCGAAACAGTCGTAAGCTGCAGCCATCTTCAGCCCGAAAATTGACAGTCATAAGTCATAGGGGCATCCTGTTTTGCCCGTTGTCCTAGAGGCAAAACTGTAGATTCTGTAGATGCTAACCCAATCTTGGCAATACCCAGAGTCCCAACATAACAGCTGGCCAGGTGGAGCCCCACGAGTCTGAGCGTGCTGGCCGATTCGTGCGACAGGCGAAGACAGAGTGCGGCAGCAGCCCCAGAAGGGCAAAGTCAGCTGCTGAGAGTGATGAGTGATGACAACACTTGGACGAGCAGCAGGAATGGAAAGGGGTATGAGGATTGTACAGAGAGGGGGGCAGGCATCCACACTCGTACCACCTTCGCCGGCGCACCTCATGGTGGATCTCTGGTGGACCTCATGGTCAAGGCTCGGTCGGAAGCATGTCCAAAGTCTCGGAGTTAACGCAAGCTGCAGCATCGCCATCGAGGATCCGGCCGACATCAAGAGCCTCACTGCCAGCGCAGTGAAGACCATCGAGCTGAACGAGCGTCAGGCCTGAATCCCGATACCAGCCCAAGCTTTTCCTAAACCCTAAACCCTAAACATTTTTCTCAGGCCTGCGACGTGTTCTGCCTGCTCAGCGGCGCCTTCAGCCCCCTCACCGGCTTCATGGTGGGATATCAGGGATGGTAGAGCTGGGGCTTTAGGGTTTAAGGCTTCAGGTGCTCCGTGACTTGCGCTTTTGCCTCGCCCTGTCGTGGGAAATTACAGGAGGAGAGCGCCTACAACTCGGTCGTGAAGGCGGCCAGCATCGGATTTCACCTGCATTTTCCTAGTCCTAGTATGCCTTGCGTTCGACTAAACAGTGGGTTATTTTCTGTCGGTCTACATGCACTATGTTCATTAAAGTATGTATCGACCGACCGATCGATCGATACACACTACACGCAGGGGTGGGTGAGTGTACATATAATAGTGCGTATCTGTCTAGTTTATGTCCCGCACCCCAAGCCCTAATCCCTAAACCCTAAACCCTAAAAGCCCTAAGCCCTAAAACCCTCTAGTCCCTAAACCCTAAAACCCTGAACCCTGAACCCTAAACCCTAAAACCCTAAAAGCCCTAAGCCCTAATCCCTAAACCCTAAAACCCAAAACCCTAAAACCCTAAACCCTAATCCCGAAAAGCCCTAAGCCCTAATCCCTAAACCCTAATCCCTAAACCCCCAATATAGGTTACAACTTTAGCTACCCTACTTATAACCCTACTTATAACTACCCATGAACCTCCAAGTATGACCCCTTACACCCCCTTATAGGATCCCTTATAGATCCCTTAAAGGAGCCTCATAACTACCCATGAACCTCCAAGTCGCTTATCTCCAGCGCCAGGACATGCGTCTGCCCGAGAAGCAGCTCTTTGGCCTCCCGGTGACCTTCGATTTGCCGGAGGCCTTTTGGCACCCATGGTCCGAGGGTTTAGGGTTTAGGCTTGTGGGCTTTAGGGTTTAGGGGTTTAGGGTTTAGGGATTAGGGTTTTGGGTTTAGGGTTTAGGGTTTAGGCGAAATAAGTGTTACTACGGTTGATGATGATGATGATGATGATATATATATATATAAATATATCCTGCATTACCCATAATAAGGAATATACCATAATTCCCCATAGTTTAGGGTCGTTCAGGTAATGCAGGATTTCTGTCATCAACAGTAGGTGCCCTACTAGTTGGAGTTCTGTTTGCCTTGGATGGAGTTTGTAGAATCGGGATCCTGCTTTTTGGGGTTCTATTTGTTGCCTTTGTTTGGAGGCCGTATACTAAAGATCCTACGGTCCCGTATGGCAGCAGGACCCGGGTAGGCAGAATATGTGATCCGGAAATCGAAGCAATTTCGTACTTACAACTTCTATTCGCAGTCACAACTAACAGCAATGACCATCGCTGTAGCAAGTGGTAGGTAGGTAGGTAGGTAGGTAGGTAGGTAGGTAGGTAGGTAGGTAGGTAGGTAGGTAGTAGGTAGGTACGTAGATCGATAGATAAATGATGGATCTAGATGTGCGGGCACCTGTGTTCCAAGCGTGTCTAAGTCATGTTGCACTCCAGGATGTGTGGGGCCAGACCGTGGTGCAGTCAGCGCATAATTCTGCAGATTTGAGACTGATAGGTTGATGGCATCAACAAGGGTGACAAGCTGCTGTGCCCTCAGCGGACGTGCACGTTACGCATGCTGGGTCCTGAATGTGGCTTTTGGCATCCAGCTTGCGAGGCTGCTGAAGTGGAAGGGACAGGATGTTGCCGTGCTTGAGGCCCGAAATCTATGATATTATATTATGTTATTCTATATTCTACTGTATTATACTATAGTCTGCTCTGTTATATTATATCTGCTTCGCCTGATCCTCAACCCTGGCCAAGCCCTGGAGCGCCGGGAAGACTTCGCAATGCCCAGTTGCCAGGCCTCGTCCATCTGGAAGCCCAACAAGGCCAGCCGAACCCTTGGTCCTGTCTTCAAGCTTGTCTTTTGGGATACTCACCCCTACTACTGATGAGATTTAGAAACAGCACTGGATAGGGAACGCATGAACGGCCGGAAAAGGTATTACGCATAGTAGCAATCCATAGTGATAT
Organism: Symbiodinium necroappetens; assembly: GCA_905231915.1. Classification (NCBI taxonomy): domain Eukaryota; class Dinophyceae; order Suessiales; family Symbiodiniaceae; genus Symbiodinium; species Symbiodinium necroappetens. Next base: position 22,512 of record CAJNJA010044975.1, on the reverse strand, counting down.
TTGCACTACTGTAGGGGTAGTAGTCAGCAGGGTACCACAGCGCCCTTGCGAACGTCCTCGCACTCTATGTTGCTCGCACAGAAGACATTTCCAAAACTCCTCCACGTGTCCTCCACCCGGGATGCCATGATTTCATTCCGCCTGGACTGGGGTATTCATTGCTGTGCCCGGGCTGTAGCAACAGGAACAGCGGTATCTCGCCAAGGTGGTTTGGGGATAGCCATCAGCTAGTCTCTCACGCGTGAGTCCCGTGCTTTTGCTGCTCGCAGGTGGTGGAAGCAAAGGAGTGCTACGGTACCAGCAGCTTGGTCCTCAGCTCTGTGACCAGCCTGTGCTATTTTCCCGGTCCATCTCTCGAACAACAAAAGATTTCCGCGACTCAGGTTGTGCAAATGTGTCCGTTGCAGTCAGCAGTTCATCTCCGAAACTTGGCACAGCCTCTCAAATCTCGCAGGCCTGGAGCACCCGACTGTGGCATCTTTGGTGCAGGAGATTGGCGAGATCCTGAGAACCAACTTGGATTACCAGCTCAGGCATCAGAAGAGATAGTAGCCAAAGGGGTATCATAAGTGTTCTTATCAGATCCCTGCGTGCGCTACAGTAACCACTTTTCAAACTGGGTTTGGCTTTCCACCAGCCGCTGAGGAAAGTACTACATCGGCGGCAGGACAGCAAGCAACACGCGAATTGGAAGGGGATGTGCATGTGTGTGTGTGCGTTGCTGCAGCCGCGGTGCGAGTTTGCGTAAGGCTCTTTTCCAAGATGTCGGTCATCTTCACGACAAAAGAATCAAGATAATGTCAACAGCAGAAACAGCTGCCGGTGCCAGTCGAAATCATGACTGTGGATCTGAAGAATGGCACTAGACTCACTAGACTGTCATTGGCTGAATCTGAAAGTGTGGTGGCCGGTACCTCGACCCTTCAGCAGTGCTAAACCCCTAGACAAGCAGGAATCGTTTGTCGCCTGGCTTCTCACGAAGAGATGATATGGGGGTTTCCGAAAATAGAGGACCCCAATATAGTACCCTAAAGAGTAGGATCCTTATTATAAGGACCCCAAATCAAGGTACCCTAACTTTCAGAAAGTCCCAAAGGGGTCGGAGTTGTCATTCAGCAGGCTCCGGTCTCGAGCCCGAAGCCAAAAACCAACCTAAATCCTTCAACAGGAAGAACGTCTCCAAAGCTATCTGAAACGGCGCCACGCTTACCTGCTGAAACGAGCCGTAAGCCGTAATCTTACTCTTACTCATATGAGTTTAATATTATTCATCAGAGAAACAACAATGCTTCCATAAGACTTAGTTAAGAACTTCATGACGAGTGGCCGTCGGTTTGGACAACTTCTGAGCTTGGGAGGATGCACGGCTTCGAGCTGCCCAAGTTTGGATACACCACTCAGACTCCTGCCGAGGCCACCGTGAAGTGCTCGATAAGGGTGCTCAAAGAAAGGGGTTTCGGGTCTAGGGTTTAGGGTTTGTCAAGCGTAGTTTCTTCTGAGTCTGGCTTTGGGGGCTTCGGTGAGAGTCGAATGTGAGCCCCTATCCCCTAAACCCCTAAACCCCTAAACCCTAAACCGCCCCTGAAACCGTGAACTTACACGCCTGAGATGCTGAGAACCTAGGCTTGACTTGCTCGGAGGCAGTGGCATTTTTTTCGGTTCTTCGGGCTTGAAGGTAGGTTGGGGATTCAGGAGAGCAGCAGTTTGGCAAGCAGCCTCTAGGTCTAGGCCTGTTGTCTTTTTTGTTTTTGTGTTCGAGTGTAGGGTTTGCACAAAAGCTCGCAGGCCCACTTCGATTTATCAAGATACCCGTGTCAGTTCGCATTGATTCGTGTGCAGCTGTTTTTGCCACCACACCACGCCTTTCGATGGATTAGCAACGTTATGGCTACTGTCTGCAAGCATTAGTCATTAGTCTGTTGGCTAGTATGGTAATGAGAAATATTCGACATTCACTGTTCTATGTGATTGTCATTGTTATGTCGTTGCTGTAAATTTTATTGTACTAGACGGTTACTACGACTAATAGGATAAGTATTATTCTTGTTAATTGTTACTACTGTTGATGGTCTAAATCCTGCATTACCTTAAGGACCCCAAACTATGGTGAATTATGGTCTATTCCTTCTTATGGGTAATGCAGGATTCATATCACCCTAAACCCTAAACCCCTATTCCTTATTATTAATTCTTCGTATTTTTCTGACTAACACCCTCGGGCCTCAGCCCTGCCCTCACTGCCTCGCCTTCGGAGTGACTTTGCATTTCCTGTCTCGCCTGTCTCACTGCTGGGGTTGACGGGTTTTGGGGTGGGGTTAGGGGTTTCAGGGTTTCTGGCTTCAGGGGTTTTAGGTTGAGGGGGTTCAGGGTTTCTGACTTCAGGGTTTTTAGGTTCGGGGGTTGCGGGGGTTTAGGTTTTATGAACTTGGCAAAGCAAAGCTCACCTGAGGAGGTGGCTCTTCCAGTGTGCGGGCACTCCCAAACAGTGCCTGAAGTACCTTACCAAGCATATTGACCAATCTGATCTATGGTCAGACTGGAAGTGCCAATGTAGGTAATTATGCTACATAGGCCCATCGAGCCTACGCTGATTTCCTGTAGTAACCCGTGGATTATGGCGCTTCTATAGTAACGATTGTTGTCACCCTCAACGTGTAGCCTGATTATTATAATATTACCCTTATTAGACTACCTCTTGTTTTTCAAGCTTTTGCTTCAGGTGCGTGCCACATTGCCGGAGAACAAGCAGGTCGCGAGCAGCTCAGGGACATGACGAGCCAATGCCACTTCTACTCCCACTGCCACGCCCACTTCCACTCTTCCTCCTCCTCCTCCTACTACTACGACGACTACTGCTGCTGCTACTGCTGTTGTTACTGATGCTGCTGCTGGTCCTTCTCCTCCTCCCTACTCCTACTCTTGCTCCTACTCCTGCTCCTGCTGTGTTACTGCTTCTAGTACTGCTACTGCTACTCCTACTCGTGCTGCTCCCGCTGCTACGACTAGGCCCTCTTGGTCTCGCTAGCCCAGTGTATCTTCGCTTGCTTTTTGGCAAAGCCTGTTCTGGTAGATGCCAGCGGCAGTTTGTAGGATCTGAGCTGAGCTGCGTGATGGCTAAGTGGTGCTTCCAGCTCCAAGCACGAACAAATGTTTGTCATCAAGTGGTCAGAAGTCCCGAGAAACTCCGACACCACCGCCGCCACTACTACCGAAGCGACCACCACCCACTGCAGCGATAAACAGCTGCTACCAACCCAGTCTAAGGCGATGGTTGAAAGTATTACCTACGAGATAGAAGCAGTGGAAATCGTGGCAACATTGTGATGATTATGGTCGGATCCGTCACCTGTGTGCTCAGGTCGCGTTCCAGAATCGCAACCCGATCCACCGTGCCCACTTCGAGCTGTTGGTGTGTGCGAAGTGCTTGGTCGAAGTGCATTTGATCGCCCTTGCGGGGGTTTTCAGGGGTTGGCAAGAATGTCTCCCCGGGAGATGCACGGCAAGTGGTACTAAACTTGACGACCCTTCATGTCGAAGAGCCTCCATTCTGTCTCGGACTGGTGGTTCAATTGCAAATCAACGAGGCTCAGAAGGACGTGAAGGACTCCATTCTGCCCAGACCTTGGCAAGACGCGCTGCGGAGAATAAGAAGCCGAAGGTTTAGGGCGTGTCCCGTGGCAAGGCTGGTGCACCCCACCTGTGGCCCCACCCAGCCGGGTGACATCGACGGCCTGGTGCGAATCCAGACCTATGAGGCCTGTGAGGTACATAAATAACTGTAATTATGTACGTCTTTAATTACTCATATCGGAATTCCGAGTCAACCAGCACTTGCAACCCTGGTACTCGACTCTTGCTGCCTGGGTTTGGAGCATCGCGCCCGGGCACATCATTTCATATGAAGGACTGTGAGAGGCCTTCAGTGTACGAGACTTTTCAGGCACTGAAGACGGAGACCGAGAAGGAGTACCCAATGTTCAGATGGGCCTACCTGCCTCCTGACTGCAGCCAGTGTCCTGCGATACTGTGCAAGGCAGAGAGGAAAGCCTTAACCCAAGGACCTGATGAGCTTTAAATCGCAAGCGCCATATTTTGCAAGTCAGTTACCACTTGCTGAGGCCTTACAGCATGAAGATGGTTGAGACCCCAGCCTGGGGGCAAGGCCCCTCTTAGGAGTTGAGCTAACCTTCGACGGAAAGCTCAGACTCCGACGCACGCTGTTTGCCGGCTCTTGCTTTGTTTCGTAGTCTTGACTGCCATTTCGCTGACGGTAAGTGCATGGTGTCGCCCACGCCGCTCGTGCCACGGCAATCTCTGAGGCGGGTCCTCGTGAGGCAATCCAGCACATGATCATTCGGAAGCGGCGGCCTTTGAGTGTGTTTCGTGTGGGATCCAGCACTTGCGGTCCAAAGTTATGGGATTTCGGCTCATGGTGTTTATGAGTGGAGGGTTGCAGCTTTGAGGGTCTATGAGTTCGAGGATACCTACCATACCCCGCAATCTAAGCAAACAACACGTGGGAAGGTCCTGATCACACTCGCTAGATCTATCTTGGTGCCACAGCTTAAAACTAGGCAAGGGGGTCCTTGGTTCAGGTTTTGGGAAATTGGGGGTTTCCGAAAATAGGGGCCCCTAATATAGTACCCTTAATAGTAGGATCCTAATCACAATTCCCAAATGGGTGGTGCATTTGATGGTCACCCAGCCTCCAGTGAGCGAACGCCATTCTGCTGGAGCCCTCAGAGCAATCCGCTTCTGTCGTCGCAGCGCAAGATTCGGTAAGATTTTCTCGCCTTAATGATTAGAATAGGGTTTTGGGGGCCCATTATATACTATAGTTATACTAAGGAATCCCCACAATATATGGTAATTAGATGCATGTGCAGCTTCAAGGAACTACGGAGCCACCCATTTCATCATCGGACGTGACATGGCTGGCAGGGGCCTCAGCCGAACTCCAGCATCCTTGAATGCAGCAGGTGGATCTCTTGGGTAATGTAGGGGCCTTAATAATTTCCAANNAAGGAGCCCCCCCCCCAAAAAAAATAAACCTATTCCAATTATTAAGGCCCCTATACATTAAACTTCATCTTGAAGGCCAGAGATTGCCTGTCATTGGAGCAGGCACCAAGAGCACCATTGACGGAGAAGACTTCTACGGAGCTTACGATGCGCAGGACAAGATACAAACATGAGGAATGTACGTGCGTGTGTGTGTGTGTCTGTATGTGTGTGTGTGTGTCTCTCTGTCTGTGTGTGTGTGTGTATGCGGGCAGGTCGGCATGTACCTGACAAAACTTGTTGCACTTGTTGCCGGTCCCCCTCGCGCAGGAGACGGGCAAGAAGTACTCCGCTGAGCTCGGCGTGACTGTGACCCATTACGAGAACATGGTTCGCCCGTCAAGTTGTTCCACCACCCATAGAATTGCTCGTAGCATTTTCCAGGCGCTGTGAGTGCACATCCCTAGTAGTTTGGAACTATCAGTTTTTACACACAGCGGACTAACTCCGGTGAATTCCATCCGATATGGAAATCAGTAGCAAAAGCTGGAGTCTCACAGTTCTCTTGCCAGGTCTACGTTGGCCCAGAGGAAGGCTACGTACAGGACTGATTCTCCTTGATTCTCATCCAGGTGATGTCAGTGAGAATCAGGTACCAGAGCCAGAGCCATCCTTTCTGTTGGCCGCGGTGCTTTCATGTGGCATCTGTCTGTCACTGCAGCTTCTGCCATCAAATCATGTCTGTGCTCCGAACTATGCAGCTGCAGAGAAGTCCGCCAGAGATAGCTAGTGATTGGCTACTAGGGGGGCTTGCGCTGGGTTCAGCTCCCGAAGCTTCCATGTCGACACAGGCTTTGCGATAGGAACCCGCAAAGAGCTGCAGGCAACAACTACTGACTTCGCAGCTTTTGCCATAAGACGACCTAGTCGCTCCCGCAACATCATAAGTAAGTTTTAACAGCAATGTGCTCAAACCGTGTAGAAAACATGTTTGACCTGAACCCCGAAATCCTGGAAGTGAAGCCCAATTGGGTCAGTAGCCTGCCCGAGCTGCCATCGGCCAGCCTGGAGTAGATGCCGCCAATTTGGGAGGCACTTGGCCCGATGCACCGCACGGCTTACTGCTTAAAGTGTTTCAGATGAGTTGTTGTCAGCGTAGTGTAATTACTTAAGCACCCTTGAAATTGCTGAAACGGAGACTTGGAACAGCCCGCGTGCTGCCTTCCTGCTATGGCTATGCCTCTGTCTTTCAGAAATGCAGCAGGTCGTGGGGGGCGCAGACAAGGGTGGCATCCTTGTGAGACAAGGCAGGTGGGCAAGCCTTACTCGAATATGACTGCTTTTTGTTCAGTGTTGGTGCATCGGCTTTTCTACAATTGAAAGCCGACATGGGAGTTTCAGGAAAGCTCGGGTCCAGTCTTGCGATACTGGTAATATGGTCCTCCTCCTGATGCTCATATTCGGGTCCCCTATCTTCTGAATCTGCATCCGCCATGTTCCTGTTGTTCTCGCCATGTTTCGCTTTGTATTCAGCATTGTATAGTTATGCCATGCTAAGTCCCAACATCTGCTATTGGAAACCGAGGCCTTTACATGGAGCCCTGAGCCCTAAACCTCAAAGCCGCGACGAGGCAAAGAGCTCACCTCAGAGCAGGAGAGCAGCCGTCTTTCGACAGGCCCTCTGTGCGCAGCATCTGCTGGCTTCAGAGTTTGGTATGGGGTTTGGGGCTAAGGGGCCTAGGGTGTCCGCCAGTAAATAAATAAGTAAATAAATCTGTACAAATCTGTCTATGTGTATATATATATATGTATACATATAAGTTTTCACTGTATAAAGGACATGTGCACATGCATACATGTACATATATATATATCATATATATTAGGTAGATAGATCGATGGATTGGTAGGTCGATAGGTAACTAGCTGGGTTCATAAGTAGGTAGATAGACAGACAGATAGGTAGCAAATTCTGCAAATATGAGGTGCTCGGATGAGAGCAGAGCGCCCCGCGCATTGTCAACCGTCGATCAGAGGTGCAGCGCTCTGTCCAGGCGCGCTCATCCTGGAGAAGGAGATGCACGGCGAGCGCATGAGATACTTCAGGCTGATGCTCGGTGCTCTCAGTGCAGCAGGTGAGGTAAAGCCAGGTGCTTGGATTCCCTCCTCGTCCTAGCTCCAAGGAGTGGCTCCGGGCCCGAGGTGGGTTGGGTGAGCCTGAAGGTCAAGGACGGGACCTGACATGCAGCCCAGTTTTGGCTGTGAATTAAATGGGGGGGGGTAGCCGAAGGACAAGGCCATGGTCAAACGGAGGGAAGAGAAGAGGAAGCCGCGAGTGCTAGCGCTGCACGGCGCTCCCAGCAACTCCAACATCATGCTCCTTGTCAGAGACCGTGCATCAGTCATATACACTAATGTTAGACAGGATGGGCTCCCGCTTAGATCTGAGGAAGTTCCAGACAGTCCAGCTGCGGAAGCTGGCTGGTGAGGACCGCCTGCCAGCAGTGCTGTTGGCACCTTTTAGTGTCAGGGAGTTTGGATCGCTTGGCAGCTCACCGTACTAAACCGAGGCCACAGACACGACAAGCACATCCTCGTTTCCTGAAGCACCCAGGTGCGCCCCGCTCTTCTGCACAGGACTTCGAGTGGCTGTTTCTCGACGGGCCCTGCGCCTGGAAACCGCTGCCAGGTTCCAAGGTCATGAACCTGGCAGAGCGCCACCTGACTAGCATTGTGGTTTAGTGATAACTAAGAGCTTAATAAGGCGTGCTGCCTTGAGTCAGTCACGATGCAGATAACGACCATCCGTTGGGATGGTTTGGTTTTGCGTTTCCTCCTTGCAGGGGTGAACGAACATGATATTTGCTGAGTTTGACTGATAGTGTTGCTCTTATTGTTGCTCTTGTTTCGGAGCTCTGGCGAACTCTCCAAACGGATAACTTCTGTTCGATTGCCATGCTCTGAGGCACCTCAGTGGAAAAGGCAATCGCCAAAGACTCTCGTACGAGCATATACAGTTTGGTAGCATCTGTGCTGCTTGAAAGGTGCATCAGTTTGTGCTCAGATCATTCGCAGGCTGTCCATGCAACCAGAAAAAGCTGAACGCATGCAAACTGTGGCAGAATGTGGCAGACATAGACTGAGGACAAGCCTTTCGTCCAGTGGTATTCACATCCTGAGCTTCCTCTAGAGGACGCGGCAGCAAAGTGACGGAAGGGTTTGTCACCATATTGTCAGAGAACAGTGGGTTCACGCACAACGACGTCGTGCTGAAAAGCTTCTGTCCCAGTCCAGAGCTCAAGTGACAGGTCGGTGAGGTGTCCCTTTTCTGGGGTCAGGGCCGGGTTGGCTGGTTTCTCGGAACCCCCAGTCTTCTCCGGTGTACGTCTGTGACGTGAAGATGCAGCAACCTCACTCTTTTGCTTTCGATGGTCGCATGTGAAGGCCAGTCTACATTCTGCTGCCATGGATGCGTGCTGCAACGATTCCTCGGTTGCGTGCAGGAGTTGATGACAGGCAAGGGACAGGAACTGGATTTCGACGGTGTTGAATACGAGAATGTGGACGAGGGCGTGCGATTCCTGGACGAGTTCCTCAAACCAACCTCTGCATGTTTTTATGGAATAGTACTGCAAGAGACTATTTTCGCGATGTGTGTATCAGTGCAATTTATGGGTGTTGCAGTAGACTTTGGAAATTTCGATTAGCACTGCGGCTCCTATCCCGGGTGGCTGTCAACCTTTTTTCAGGTCATGGCTGAAGTACAACAAGCGACAGTCCCTACGGCCCTAAGGTATGTGAAAGCAAATGCTCCGATTGACGTAGTGGTGGCATTTTCACAAAGCGGGACGCTCGTGGCCATGTTGATGGACATCCTGCGGAAGGCTTGGCTTGAGGCTTGGGGTTTAAGGCTTTGTGGCTGTGGGGCCTAAGCTTAAGAAAGGAATCACGCGCTTTGGGGTTTACTTGCTTGCAGTTCAGGTTCAGGTTGGGGTTTTGGTGCTTAGTATCTGCACAGGCTATTGGGGGGTTTCGAGAATGGCCATCCCCGAGCCCTAAATTTCTCAATTGCCAGGCCAAGAAACCGATACCGTGGCAGCTCACTGCGGCTTGGCATGGGCGTTCACATGGGTAGAAGAAGGTCTGGGGCTAAAGCTACAGAGCGGTTTAATCGGAACCCTGAAGTCAGCTGATGACTTGCGAGATGTTTTCACCGATCCGGAGGAGGCACTGCACGGCTCGACAACCCGACATGGTGCTGAGTGTGTTTATGTAGCGTCGTCATATTGCCAGCTTTTCTTTGTGCAACGGTGTTCGTTTTGTCAACCAGGTTCTCTTCTGCGGGGCCATGATTGATGACCCGCGCAGCTGGCCCAAAACACGTCCTAGGCCGTGCATGCGCTGGACCTCCCTGACGATGAAGTTGCGAGCTGCGCCTGAGCCAAGGCTATGCCCTGCAGGAGCCTTTAGCTTCGCCGGCGCTGCAACTGGGTGAGCACCTTTCAATCTGACTCTGATGGACTAATCAGACTAATCCACGTCCCCCAATATCACAGCCCAAATTCTTATTTCAAGACGTCTCGCGTCGTCCGCCTCCGCCCGGCTGTACTTGAAGCTGGTGCATTGTTTCGGAAAGCAGCGGGTAGGTCACACAGGTGAGGTCTTGAGTGAGTGCGAGCATCTGCTTCAGAATGTGTTTTAATGTCAGTGTGTGTTTTCATGATGAGGCTCCGAGCAATATTCCTACGCGAAAGGTGGCACATTCCCTGCATTGTCCCAAAGACGGTTGATATGATATAATGATAGTATCACACTTCTCACGGGTCTCGTATACAACCTGCCATGTGTTGGAAGGGGAATCCAAGCTTTGCAACGAAGTACAGGACACAGCCCCAGAATTCCAAGGCTTTGGCATCAGCTTCACGAAATGTAAGCCAGCCCGCCTTTCTGCAAGGAAGAGACAAGGGAAGGGGGGGGGGGGCGGATCCCACTTGACGTATATAGGGGTCGCCAACCCGAAATCCACCAGTCCTGCCGGCTAAGCGGGGGAGCGGTCGGCCGGGGCCGAGGCGAACTATCGCCTCTGGGCGACAACGGAGAGGGGGGAGAGCTCAGACGCCAGAGGCTTGAGGTTCAAATCCCTGAGCCGTGTTCGTGCGCAATGCGTCTTAGTTTGAAAGGTGAAAGGTGCTTGGGGGCACATCCGGAAGGTTGAAGCGTTAAATTGGAGTTACGAAACTGCGATGTCGATCTATGACATGGTGGACTGGTAGACCTCTCTGTTGCTTCAGGTATGTGCATGGCGGTGATGCAGACCCCTGGGGGCGACATGGAGAACGTGAACTGCCAAAGATGTTCACAGAGCTAGAGATGCCACTCGCCCGTGAATCATTGCTAGCCTGATTAGAGTTATGGGGGGTGATGGGCATCAGCTACTACGACTACTTACTACGAGTACTACGACTACGACGACGACTGCTACTACGCAGACGGCACTACAACTGCTGCTACGCTACTGCTGCTGCTGCTGCTGCTGCTACTGCTGCTGCTACTGCTGCTGCTGCTGCTGCTGCTACTGCTGCTGCTACTCCTGCTGCTACTGCTGCTGCTACTACCGCTGCTGCTACCACTTACTACTACTAGTACTAGTACTAGTACTACGACTACCACTACCACTATCACTACCACAACCACTACCACTACCACGACCACGACCACCGCCGCCGCTGCTGCTGCTGCTGCTACTACTACTACTACTACTCCTGCTGCTGCTGCTGCTACTACTGCTAAAACAACAACAACTACTACAACTACTACTGCTGCTACTACAACTACTACTGCTGCTGCTGCTGCTGCTGCTACTACTACTACTACTACTACTCCCACCACTGCCGCTACCACTACCACTTCGACGACCACGACATCGGACACGACCACGACCACGACAGCAACGAATACTAGGACGACGACGACTACTGCTACTATCACGGCAGTAGAAAAGACGTGGTAGCAACAACCAGAATAATTGAAACACCAACCTGAACCCGAACTCCCACATGGAGTGCCCACCTAAACCGTTCGACTCTCAACTTCCTCCCCTTCCACAGCCTATCACATCTCTTTCATAAGTTGTGCCGCAATTCAAAGGTTCTGTCGCCTGCCTCGATTCCCCTTCAAAGGCTGGAGCACGAAGATGGTCATAGCTTCCCTTCCACGCCGCCGAGGGCCTCTGAGATTTATCAGCGCGTTTTGCAGCGAATGAGCCCTGGACGGATAACTTTCTCAACATTGCATGTTGTTGAGATCATAGACAGCAATAGCGAGCTTGGATGGATGCCAGCCCACGGTGAACTCAGGTATCTGGCTTGCGTCGATGCTTTGTGACTCAGGGGAAAAACAGGTGTGAGCATGCTGCATCATCGTGCCGAATGATCTGAAGTTTGGGAGCCAAGCCTGGAGAGACCTTGGCTCGGAAAATCCTTACACAAACCTCAAACCCTAGCACCCTATGCCCGAAACCGTAGGAGAGCGTGGCCAAGAGCAAGGGCTACAAGGCCTGCCGAGGGTGCCCAGTGTTCACCATCGGGGAGCCAGTCTGATGACAGTAGGCGAGCCTTCTGTCTATTTGTTGTCACCCCCTTTTGAAAGAGGCTTCCCCATGGCAGAAGAGGGCAGTAGAGCAGTCTGTGGCGAGACATCTCCGAGCTTATGCAGCATGATCAGGTGGTGAAGCTCTCGGGCACCGAGTTCCGCCGACGCCTGCGCGCCGGCGAGGTGAGCTTTTGACACTGATAAGGTGGTGGTGAACAGCGATAATAACAACGAGAATACTGCTAGCCAGCAGGTACCTTCAAAACAACAGCGACATTTTAAATGCTACAAATGAAAGGCCGATGCACCAACATCAAAGACACTGCAAGACAAACGTATGGTCAAGCATCGTTTTTGTTGTCGTTTTCCGTGTCATCATCATTGCCGTGCAGGCATGAGATATCATATTGCTGATAGCTACAACATCGGGTGAGATGAGAACTCACCATGTTGGAACTGAGCGTGCGTGTAATTCCACCCTGGAGCTGTGAAATTCCTGATCTGCACTAAAACCCTAAACCCTAAAACCCTAAACCCTAAAATCCTAAACCCTAAAACCCTTAACCCTAAAGCCCTTCGGTTGGTGTTCTGCCAGGAGATCCCAGAGTGGTTCGCTTTCAAGTCCGTCGCCCGTGCCTCAAGAGACTTACCCTGCGTTTCCAGGGGCTTCGGGGGAACTCTCAGCCCGCAGGGCGCCGACTGCGCATCCGCAGATGCTTAGAATCCCAGGAAATTAAATACATCCCATCGGCACATTTGCACCTGCAGAAACGTCCGATAGTTTCAGTAGGTCTGGGGTCTACTACCGGATTCTCTGCCCTTAAGTTTTGGCCCTAAAGCCCTCATCACCAAGACCGGTTAATAAGAGCGATGCGATTAAGCAACACATCAAAACCTGACCCTCAAGCCTTGAGCCCAAAGGCCCTAAACCCCAAAGCCCTAATTCCTACGACTTCCTAGACCTTAAACCCTTATAAACCCCTTATAAACTCATATAAACCCTTCTAAACCCAAAACCCAAAACCCTAAACCCTAAACCCTAAACCCTAAACCATACTCATATATCTTTACATTCAGGTCGACATCCTGCGAAAAGCTGGAGACAGCGCCTTTTGCGCTTAGGGCCGGGGCCCCAAAAAGAGGTTTTTGTGATGCTTTTGAAAGGCTTCAGGTTTTCGGGGGGTTTACAAGTTTAGGGTGTAGGCTTTGGGGTTTAGCATTTAGGCTTTGAAAGGCTTCTCTCAGTGTTCCATGGGTCCCATGAGGGGTTTTTTGAGGTCTCATAAGGGTTTCCAGGGGTCTATCTCGGGGCTTTTCGGGTTTAGGACGCCCTGGGGTTTAGACCCTTTGCAGCTGGATCTCAATCTTAGGGTGGAGTGGTTCCGAATTTGCGTGCCGGGATCATTTCGTTTTGCTCGCATTGGTTCCTTGCCAGTGATTCCGGCTGACTTTTGGACTCGTTCCCCAGTGCCCGCTGTCTGCAGCTTGAGGCAGGTGTTAACAAAGCCATCCCTGCACGCGGTCCTGACGCTGTGCACAATACTTTCCGCCCGCGTGTGGGTCTTGCAAGACACCGAAGTTGGATTGGGATTTCTGAAATCACCTTTTCTTGGCAACCGAAGTTCACACGAACTAGTCAATGGACTCTTGGGTCTTTGAGAGCCGCGGCGGGTAGTCACTTGGCCAGTCCATTTAGAGCTTGGCCCCTGGCCCTGGCTGTAGTGCCCTCCCAGATGGTCTCCTGAAGGACCATCTGAAGAGTCTGTGCCTGAAATCCTAGATCTTCGCGGATAGCCTACCGAAGCGAACTCTGATTACAGCGTGAGAAGATCGACTCCGTGAATTGTGCTCCGGAGTCTCATCCACAGACTGCCCCAGAACTTGGCGAGGAAGGTGCATCTGGGCAAAGCGAAATCTAAAACCTGCTTGACCTGAATACACAGTGGCAGCTCTCTGGCAAGAGTTTGAATGGTCAGAACTGAAAGGTGCAAGGAGACCTCTCCAAGTTTCCTTCGGGCGACAATTTTACCTTCTCCCGCATACGGCATTTAGCCCACTATGCCATTTTGGACGCATGGCACAAGCCTAAGCAATCCGCGAGAAACTGCCCGAAGCCTCTGCAGCTATGGTCTTGGAAGTGCCATTGGCTTCCCTGACGTCTGAAACCCGAGGCCCCTAAACCCGTAAACCCCTAAACCCCCAAAACTCTAAAGCGCTAAACCCCTAAACCCCTAACTCTAAAGCCCTAAGCCCCTAAACCCTTAACCCCTAAACTCTAAAGCCCGAAACCCCTAAAGCACTGACCCTGCGCAGCCATGGAAGGCCCCCAGTTTGGAGCGATCTCTGCGTCTAAGCCCCCCGGAAGTGCTGCTGCGGTAGCCGACGCAGTTCTGCCAGCCATGGATGGCCGGTGAGAACCTGAGTGGATTTAGGTTTTAGGGTTTAGGGTTGAGGGTTCTTAGTGTTGACGGGTTGCCGCCCATCGTTGTCAGACGACTTGTATATGATCCCTGCACTGGAATCCTTTTCTTGTGCAAATTAGCTGGAGTTCAATTGGGTAGAGTTTAAGTCAGTTTAACACAAAAATATGCTGGTTAATGTGTAGAGTGTGCGTATTCGGTTGTTGGCTGAGAATTGCTCGCAACATCTTGCAGGTTAGTGTACCATGCTATATGGCATGAAATTGCAGTCGTCTGCTGTACCCACGAATCTACACATTTCCATGCTTCCTTGTACACTGTTTATTCTCTACTGCACCCTAAGCCCTAAGCCCTAAACCCCTCAAGGCCCAAGGCCCTGAACCCCTACAACCCTGAAGCCCTAAAAGCGCAAACCCTAAGCCCTAAACTGAAGCGACCACCGAGAAGCTCAGGTGGGCCCATCTCACGGGCCCTGGGGTCATCGCAAGTCAGGGCCCGTGTCTGGCTCCCAAGACTTTTGAGAAGCAGCTGCTTGGGTTTGGGCGGGGGTTGCAGGATGTAAAGGGTTTAGGGTTTGGGGTTTAGGTGCACGGTCTTGGGATGTTTGGGGTTGGGGAGATCTTGCCGTTAGGGGCGGTCTCGGACTAGGTTTATGAGATATGGGGTGTCTATGAGGGTTTAGGGTATGACCATGAAGGTAGCACAGGTTCTTTTCCGATGCTTAAGGTGGGTGTAAGGCGTTGCTGCGATGTCCAGTGTCACTAGTCTCACTGTTCCGAGGATAGGGCAGTAACAGCGCTGAAGAAGACATCATGCGACACGGCTTGTGAACCAGCTTCAGCAAGTCGAAACCCTTAATCAGCCCTACAGCTTGTTCAGCCCTTATGTGCTGAAGGGAGGTTGATAGCAAGCCCAAAAGAACTCCCTACAAGGAACCCGTACCCCCAACAACGAGGGCCCTATCGGGACCTTAAGCCCTATAGACCCCAAACTTCGATCAGTCTCCCGGGAGGTGGCGGCTCTGACGCGTGAGCTTCAGGCAGCCTGCAAGGTCTGGCTTGGCTTGTCTAGGGTTTAGGGTTTGGGGT
>CAJNJA010044964.1:0-26838 GCA_905231915.1 Symbiodinium necroappetens | reverse complement strand
AGCCCCGGCCCCAAATATTGAAGCCGTCGCAAAAATGAGGGATCACGGTTCGGTTTCAGGGTTTAGGATTCTCGGTATGTTTGACCTGTCTCAATGAGACGGACCTGTGGAGAGCCTCCCAAACTTCGTGACAAAGCACAGCAAGCTCCAACAGCAACGTTAAACCTCAGAACAGAGAGAGAGTTTTAACGGAATTCGTTCGAGCCTCCCGCAGAGGTGCAGCTCGAAAAGAACATATCCTAAGCCTCAACCAAACTCCAGCACTTCTCGAGGCTGAAATTCATGGTTTACAGGCCCTGACCGAAAAAAACACCCCTAAAAACCCTGAACGCATCAAGCGAGACAGCGCCAAGTTCCGCGAAGGCACTCAAGTCGAAACCAGCCTTTTTCCTGGCCAATTAATCCAACTGCGAGGGGCTAAACATGAGAAAGCAACACCTGCACATACCTCACACCCGCACTCCTGGCCCCAAAACAACCTCTCGCTATCAGCAGCATCGGGTCTGAGCTCCCAGCAAACGGGACTGAAGGCGCTTCATGTTCTTATGCTTCTTGCGCACCTAGCCGGACACTTTGATGGGAGGTGGGTATCTTGAGGTTCGAGCAGCTTGTGTTGAACATTGGGGATAATTAACGTCGATGCCAAACTCGACAATTTTTATTGCTCTAGACTTGGTCCTTACTTTCTTGTGGTGCGTTCACTTAACTTGTGCATACCAATAGGGTTCACGGATCGATGGCATGCACGCCCAATTAAAGGGTTAGGGTACGCATGTTCGGCAGAGACGGTTAGCCATTGAAGTTGAATGTGCATGCGAAATCTTGCTCTTGACACAGGGGGTAGGCCCACAGGAGGCATTGGGAAACCATTGCTGCATTGTGATGGCGAGCACTTGGAGCGCCGTCCGTGACTCCCGAAATCAGCGATGCTCGAAGCAAACACGACCTTCTCCATGTCTCTCAATCCCCAACAGCCGAATAACAGGAAGCCCAAACAACTAGAGCTGCAAACACACAATAAGGTGCTGAGACTAGACCATGCATTGAGCTTGTCACACGTGTTTTGAAGTCCCGGTGGCCGGGTGTGTGTGCGTGCATGGGTGTGTGTGGGTGAGGGAGAGGGAGGCGGGGCGGGAGAGACAAACAGACGGACAAACGTGAGGGGAGCATCTCTCCGCGAGTAGTTTCCAAACCCTTTTTGCACCTGGGCTTGCAACTCTGAACCCTAACCCTTGAACCCCCCAAAGCCTAACACCTTTCAGAAACTTTGCCAAGGAACCTCATCGGACCCCTAGAGAACCCACATCGATGCACTGTAAGAACCCCTTTCTGTTCCTCGTCATCCTGCGGGATGCAGACACTTACCTACGGGTACATGTGGACGCGAAGCTTAGGTTCTGCGGCTTCGTTCGGATGTTGGGGTCTGAGATGAGATACTGGTTCCTCGCTGAAGACCAGTAAGAAATTGCGATGTGTTCCTATCACAACGCATTCCAAAACGACCATCGCTTCTACTGGTTCCGCTGCACTGAAACGTGCCAGCCTACTCATCAACACAGAAACTTGAGCGCACTGCACACCACGCACACGCGACATCTTGCAGAAAGCTGATCTCTGGGCCTTGGATTTAGAGGCTGGCTTCGGCATGGCGCAAGGCGGCGGCGGTTTTGTGCTCGGTGGCCCCTTGGAGGAGTATGCAACAAGCTTTCTCCTGCAAATTCCTCAACCTACAAATATGGGCATGTCTACATCCGCATGCATCCATGACAGCGACCACGACGACGACTAGTACTCCCACTACTACTAATGAATCATTAATGAATGTACCACACCACCACCACCACCACCACCAGTACTAGTACTACTGCTGCTGCTACTACGATCATACTTGATCATCCATCCACCTATCCATCCATCTACCCCACGACCTTTCGATCCATGGATCTATCGATCTGTCTATCAATGTTATGCAAAGAGCTCTCAATAGAGGTCTGGGCTCACGCAAAGTAGACCCCACAACTCAAAGAGCAAAGGATGATCCGATCTTGAGTTGCCAGGTCCGACCCTTACACGGCTGAGCAGGGGCGCATCCGAAATCACAGCCCCTCGATGATGCTTTGATTGTGGAGACTGGAACTATGTTTATAATGCTTATAACTTCTTGGAGATGATCACGATTGTTGCTGCTTGTTGTTATTCTTTCGACTTGATTTGCGGCATCTGTTTTGCTGGTGTCGTGTACATGTTCGCGGCGATTGTTACTGGTGTCGGTCTTAAGTCTTCATGCGACAATCCCTCTACAAGTGTTGCTGATCCATGTGTTCTTGGTACTAGGACAGTTGTCAGCACTGGTCTGGCATTGTCCAGGGCAGCTCTGCTGTGAATTGAACAGGCATCCCAGTTTACAAACGCCGTGTCAACGCTGTATCCATTGACCTGCCGCGGCGCCATCGTGGGGTCCTCGATGCTCTCCTCTGCTGCAAGTATTGCCGAGAAGCTCTCCATCTGCTAAAAGATGCCGGCAACAGCTAAAGCACCTATGCACGCATGCATCATTTTAGCCAGGCATATGTACACGCCTACAAACCCGCATGTATACTTCATACGTTCATTTTCTCAGCGCTTTTTATGTAGGTACAAACATATATCATATATGTATGTATATATATATGTATATTTTCTATATATGTATATTTACATACGTATACATCTGCACATCTCTGTACGTAGAGGTATAAGTATATATAGTATAGATACGTATGCACATGTGCACAGAGCATATGTCTTTTCCTGCATTTTCAGACGTATATGGTTGTATGGCTGTATGTATGTATGTATGTATGTATGCATGCAAGTATGTGTGTAAGTATGTATGTCTGTATGTATGTGTGTAGCCAGCATTATCCTCAAAAAGTGAAGAGCCCACGAGGACCCTGACGACCATGACCACCACGACGACCGGGAGGAGCACGAGAACCAGGAGACCACCAAAACACTACCAGGAGACCGGCAGGACAACCGAGCGGACCACCAAGAAACCATCAGGAGACCGCAGCAGACCACCCAAAGACCACAAGGACACCACCAAACTGCGTTTAGCCAGGTACTGGCGGGATTCGTGCCTCGAAAACTTTGAATCACGGCAGTACTCGGGGGAAGGGATTCTGGGTGCCTTTCTGAATTTCGCCAGTTAAGGGGTTCTGCATCGCGGCAATTTGGTGGGCAGTAATTGGGGGAAAGGAGTCGGGCCGTTCCCCCGAATCCTCCGAGGGAGACACGCCTGGCAACTTCTGTGTACGTATGTGCTTGTATCTATACGCAGCTGTCTGTACGTACTGGTATGTATGTATGCATGTTAGCTTGGCGGGTCGTCACGTTCGAAAGCTCCCATGTCGTGTTCTGCTTTGGGGCCAGGTTAGTCCTACAGACAGATGTGGCGCACTGCGAGTTGTTTGCTCGGCTGTGCCACGAACTTGTCCGACATGCTCATGTAGAACGTTTATGGATAGGTGGCTGTGTATGTACATGTATCGATGCGTTGCAACATATGCGCCATGTTTTTCGTGTCTTCCCAGTCGTCTATGTGTGTGTGTGCATGTATATGTACATGTACCCTGTATGTGTATACGTATATGGATTATGTACATGTCTATGTATATGTCTCTGTTTGTGTAGGTGTGCATCTCTGCATCTATGTCTGTGTCTATCTCTACGTCTTCGTGGAGTTGCTCCTCTTCATGAGTTGGGGCGACAGGGAGGCTGAAATGGACACAGGTAGTGAAGCCTCGTGCGATCCTGAAACTTTACTGATTGCAATTCTAATGCAAGACTCTCGACATCCTGTAAGAGGAGCCGTTCTTTCCCATCATAATCATGAGCCAGTAGAAGCAAGGTAAAGTAAGGTAGCAGCAGCAGCAGCAGCGGCGCTGTTGTTCTTGTCGTTCTCTACCGGCGTGACATGTAGCCGTTTTTGTTGATGGTGTCGCCTCCTGACAGCTACTACTGCCGTCGCTACCGTTTGTTTTGCGCCCCTGTGTTGAATTGGGCGGCAGTTGCTGTCGTTGTTGTCTCACCTGCTAGAGTGCCGGAGTCGGAGGAGCGTGAAGATTTGGTGATCGTTTTTCAAGGTCGCGTATCGGCGGCCACCACAAGTTCATCACCGTAAGAAGCAAAGGACAGTCTTCAATTTAACTACAGGGATCCCTAATACGATCGCTTCCTTTCGATTCCTCAACGAAAATATCCAGATTCCAGCGGTCAGAGGCACTAGGGCCTTGTCCAGGTTTACCGCGTGCATGCCCCACCCATTCTGGATTCTTGCTAAGAATCCATCCAATCTACGTTGCCACAACAGGGCTTCAGTAGATCAAGTGGTTTCCCTCCCTCAAGTTCACAAGAACCCCAGCCTGGGCCAAGGCGTGGCAAGTCCTGGCTGCAGCACGAACAACTCGATGCAAAAGATGTCACGACATAAGCTGCGCACCCAAAGCCCTTATTCTTATCGGTGCATGACATGGCCAAACCACACAAACAACTGCTGGCCTACGGAGATAGTTTCTTCCTCATTGCTTTGACACACTAGCCCTTCGGGCTCGTCTAGAACTTACTACGAGTAGCTGGCGTCCCCTGCGGTGGACGGTCATGGGTTGGGGTGTTCTCCGGTTTCGGCACATAGCGCAATTTCATAAGCGAAAAACCCTCTATTCACGGAAGCCTGATGTGCCACATGTGCTCGGCTAGGAGGAGCTGCCGGACGAGTCTCTTCCTGGATGTAGATAAGCAGAAGGGACTGACGAAAACACACGAGGACCTCGCCATTCGTCTTGTGGAGGGATTCCAGCATGGAGAGGCTCTACGGGATCTCGTCAGGGTTTATTCGGGCCTAGATAAATTTAAAACAGCTTTTCGAAGTTCGTCAAAAAATGCGCACCAACGTCCCAGTGTTCCCTGCTGCTCTGATATGGAGTTTATGCATTTCAGGAAACTTCGGTTTTCAACACATCTTGACTGCCGAAGCCACCTTATATCTTGTCGTCCATGGTGCACTGCATTAACAGTGATTATAGCGCCACGACAAACCGTTGATTTTGTATCCAGCACTCTGGTTTTCCTCAAGTGTCACACGAATTCAGCGTTGGTGCCCAACCCCCCCCCCCTCCCCCCAATGCCAGTGTGGCTCATCTGAATGCTCCGCTGTTTGTAGGGTTCAGGCTTTAGGTTGACACTTTGGCTCGCTCAGGTTCAGGATTCTCGAATGGAGACACCTTGCATTGCAAGATGCAATCTAAACTCAGTTGGCTCTGCCCCAAGCCCATCGAAGAGATTGCAGAACAACGAGTTGTCTCTTCCTGAAGTCCTCTTCCAAGCATCCCGTGTCTAGTTTCTGAGTTCTCTGGACTAGATGCGGGCATTTCGGAAAAATGCAGGAGCGGGCCCTCAAGCAACCTTTTGCCCTGCGCCCTACGCTACCTGCTGGGGAGGGCCTGCCATGATGTGAGACCAGATTGGCAAGAGCATCCTGGAGAGTGACGGAAGCCCGACTGCTTGGATCATTCAGGCCAGGCTGCCGCCTCGCACCCCCAGAGCAAGAAGCAGACACGAGCGCAGCACTGTCCGAGCTTCAAGCCTTGGCATGCAGTGGACGAGTAGCTGCAGAGCAATGACGAAAGAACAACCCCTTTCCAAAAGATCTTCGGTTGGTCTGGATTGCATCGCAAAGCTAGCCTGGGAACCCTAGCCACCGCAAAGGCTGGATTTTTTGGTTTTGGGCGGATCGCTATGTTGAGTTTCAGGTGTAAGCCTAAGGCTTCATGGGTGGAGAGTCATGGGGCGTCCGTTCCAATCCAGTCACAAAGTCGCCCTGGCCCCGTTGACTAAACCTTTTGCTGGAACCTCTCAGCTTGAAGCGATCCCGAAGCCACGCTTTGACACACCGTTTGACTCAAAGTTCCTCTTTCCCTCAAGCGATCCAAACGGATTCCCGAACTGGCCCCGGGTTTGCAAGGGCCCGGAAGTCCATCATGTTCGTTAATGCAACTGAAAATTTGGAAGGACCAACCCATCCTTGGCTTTGTCTGCATGTGCCCGACGACAAATTAGCCAGTGCAGGATGACAGGCTCTAACACTCTGCAAGCTTGAACTTTGTAAGGCCCGAACCCAGACCCGGCATCGTGACCGCTTCCGCTTTTGAGCATACGTGGCAGAAGAAGGTCTGGGGTTAAACAGCTGTTCAAAGCTTTGCACTGTACCGGTACCGCCTGCCCAAACGAAGTCATCAACTGTAAGCCTCTGCCAGCTTCCGGCTTACTACCAAATGCAAGCGCGCTTTCGGACTCTTGACAGCTCTGCGTCGGCTGTTGCACCGCATCCACGTCCCAGCTGCTTGCAGGAGAATCAACCGACATTCAAATAGAAGTGAAAGGCTCAGGTCCCAGAACCGACTGAGTCTTTCGCATCACTACTGCAGCAAGAGGAGGAGAACGACCCCACTACCGCTACCCCCGACTCAGACCCACCACATACCTGAAAATAAATCAGCGAGAATTACTTTGAAAACCCATCTCCGACAACCAATCAAGTAAACAGCGCCTTGATCTTCATCAGAATCTCAATCTTGCGGAGTGATGACTACTCAAACTTCAACCCTAGAAATGCTCGCAATCGAGTAGCGAGGAGCAAGATCGAATCCCGAAAGTGAAACACTAACTTACAACGAACAGAAACGACCATACAAGAACAAACATAATTATGTGGTCGTGGCCGCGGTAACCCGGCAGCAGCTGCAGCAGCAGCAGCAGTAGTAGCAGTAGTAGTAGTAGTAGTAGTAGCAGCAGCAGAAGAAGGAATAGTAGTAGTAGTAGTAGTAGTAGTAGTAGTAGTAGAGCAGCAGCAGCAGCAGTTGCAGCAGCAGCAGCAGTTGCAGCAGCAGCAGTTGCAGCAGCAGCAGCAGCAGCAGCAGCAGTAGCAGCAGGCGCAGGAGTGAACAGTAACAACGCATTGTAACCAGACTTCAGAGCCAGCCGAAGCTGCCCGACAGGTGTAAGTACATATTTACATATGCATTCATATGATTTAGATATGTAGAGAATTCGTACGTGCGTGTGTGTGTGTGTATATGCGTGCGTGTGCGCGCGTCTGTGCTTGTGAGTATAACTTGAAGGCTATGGAAGACTCCTGGCTAGAAATGAGCTGTGATGACAGCATTCGCGAGTCTTAGGACCTGTAGTTCTATCTTGGAGGCGGTTGTAAATCTTTCTCGAGTGCGAAAGACTCTGATGGCGTCCTGCCCATCAGCAGGCGGGGCTCAACATATTGGGCGTCGTGCCCAACACAGATCCTCTTTGGAGCCCAGGCGGATCCCGACCAACTTCCGGAAAAAAAAAAAACATGACAGCCGGGCTTGGAGAGCCCAACATCCATTCCTCAAGCGAGATCCGTTTACATGCATTAGGCCGAACTCGACAATCCAGATGGCAGGTACTTAATTAGGGCTTCTGGGTATGGGAAGGGCTTTGCGGTCAAACTCCGATAGTCCATCCTGAAGCCATACCAGCAGAGAGGAGGTGTCAGTGTATGTACGCTGCCCGCTGCCCAGCTTTGGCGTCTGCGTGCCTGCAGCAAGTCGTGGCTTTGGCATTGGCAACTGGACAGAAGGAGCTGAAACTGTAGATTTGTTACTTTAACTAAGGTCCTGGTGAGGCTTCCACGTTGATATTTAGGATTGTCGATCTCTAGCTCTTGCATGGCTGCCGGGAGGTGGCCTGAACGATCTGCAGGGTTGGAGATCTGTTCTTCTTTACGTGACACTGCTTCCGAGCGGAATAACTTGAAAAGGGTATGGTGGTCGGAGCGGAAGCATTTCAGTCTCAGTACTATCCTTGCGACTTGCGACGCAACAATCTTGCCTCCGGCCGCAATCATAGTCATGCAAGCAAACATCGATGCAAATCATATTAACCAATTCGAAAGAGGTCTCAATGCACGAACATGCTGAAGCAATCGATCCGGATGGTAATGGTTTGGGGCGGCGCTCCGACGAAACGCGTGCCTGGCACTGCCTCCATGAAGGTGGACATAATGCAACTGGTTAGGTTAGGAGCTGACCATCACGGCTTTCATCAGGGTTTGAACCGCGGATCTTCTAGTAAACCCCATCTGCTCCCTGGACTCCCTTGAGCCGAGGCTGCGGCTCTCCACGTCCGGCGACGAGGTCGGTGAGACAGGCGCCTGAATGGTGGAGAGTTTGGGTCTAGGGCTCCAACAACGTCTGAGAAAAATCTACATATGATCACGCTTGCGTGAGTGATAGGGACAGGTGCCAGATGTGTCGGACTGGAAAGGTGGGGCCACAACAACACTCGGCCATCTTGATCTACGTCACCGTCTATCGCCGCGAGGGGCTGTGGAGTTCTGCTGTCTGTTTCTAGGATGGCTTCGGAAGTGAGCCCGCTTCGTCTTCCTCAATGCTGCCCGTTCGACAGGACATCTTCGGTTTGAGAGCTGCGCGGAAGCCATGATGTTGGATCCCGCCAAATGCCGAAAGAGTGCTGCAAGGCTCGAGATGAACAGAGTCCACACACCGAGAAGCCCTATCAGCCGGAATGCCAAGCCCCAACACTAGCACCCCCAAACATACAGCCCAAGCTCCCAGCCTCAAACAACTTGTCAACCCTGCCTGCCAAGTCTTAAGGCTGGAGCTCCGAGCACAGCAAGCTGAGGACATCCCGGCAATCATAAGAGCCATAGGGTTTTAGGCACAACATGCACGAAAGCTGCATATAGCACAGGTCCACGCACACATGTACGGAAAGCTCCTTCAGACGACGGACTTTGAGTGGAGGCACGTTTTCTTCTTCGGCCATGCTATACTTGCATTGACAAGGTTGTTTCCGCTGGGGTGTTGAAGCACTGGTGCGACATGTTGGGTTGCATGAGGTCATGCAACATGTGAGCTTGAATTGAGACCCCCGCACTGCAACGCCAAGTGCTCACTGAGTCTTGCGGCCTTGTCGTTTTGCAAGCAATATAATTATAGTTGTGAGACGAGGTGGGAGAGCCGCAGTGCAATGTTGTGCAGGAGAGATTACGTGCATGCTCCGAATCTCCACCCAAATGCTTTCATGTGGCCAGACACATGACAGTCGAGACATCAATCAGGCTCATAAATAGGGACTAGATCCGCCAAGACAAGTCTGGACATGGACCCGGTGCTGAGCGGCGCGCCTCCACCATGGACAAGGACATGGCACCTGCGAGGAATTCAGCGTGGAAACCCCTAGTTACTAGTTGGAGTCGTGTGTCATGAAGCGGAGAACTTCCGGGTGAAACAAGTATTCGGCCGGACAGCCTCCACGCACGACTGATGGTGTCGCCGCCTTAAACCTGTTGCCCCCCGGCAGGCTTCAGCCTGCCCTGTCAACCTGGTGCAGTCGAAACCACCCCGACTTTAAGACTCAAGGCCCTGAAACCGCAAACTTCTACTACACTCCAACATAGTCATCTTGAAGAGTTGAGATTGCGCCTGGCCTCGCAAGTCAGTGTCTGGGGCGTAAGACAGCAAAGGTTCCACCGGAGGATTTGATGTGAAGTGCTCGCATTATTGTCGGCTGCGAATGGAGGAGGATGACTTACTGGAACCTAGGCAGGTATGGAAACACCAAACTCTGCAAGCGTAAGCCACTGCATATGTCAACCTGAGACAGTTCTGCCGTGAACTTGCTAAATGGCCCCAGATCCTTCCCTGAAAGTTGAAACTTGCCGACTGAGGAGGTTGGAAGTGGAATTGGGATTGACGCTTAGGCCTCGGATCTTGACTTTGAGACGGATGTGTGTGTGGCAGGGTTGCACAGGACCTGCTCACAAAACATGAATTCCGAGATCACGACTAAGATGCAGTTGCGGCGACGGAGAGTGAGCACAAAGCCGGAGAATACCCCACGACTCAAGCAACCCGAGGTCGGCGCCAAGTGCCATGTCGTGAGCTCTTCTCTGCGACCCTCCTAAGCCCCAGTTAAACTCCGGACTGCGACCTCCCGGAACCTCAGGCATAAATGCTACCTCATCCTCGCTAGACTTCTTGTCAAGGCTATGGGGTGCTGCGATGTTTTGAAGAGAATCCCGCATTGAACCGACCGGGCCTCAGCCTGGACGACCCTAAGTGACCAGGCAAGGGCCTGGGGCGGGAAGCTCTTGGATGCTCGCGGATGTTGGGTGTAAGGGTTTAGAGTTGAGAACCCGGGGTCATCATCATGATGACAATGATACCGACGATGAGATGACCATCATGACGATCGTCGTTGTGATCACAATACCCCACACAGACCCACAACCTGTTGGTGCAAGCTTAACGATGGCTCATGCAAGCTACCGCTGGTAAGACTCATGGCGCTTCTTCCCGGGGTGCAGGACTATGCTAGAGGTTTTCAGAGACCATGTTGAAGCAATCCATCAACATCAAGCAACGGCAGCTTTATCGGAGCTTAGGGTGTATATCGGGGTGAAGGTGACGGCGATCATCATGATCGCAATGCCCTCCAGACCCTCAACCTTTTGGTCCGGAAATTGAGGAATGTCGGTCTCTTAGTCTTAGTCTTACGTGCTGCTTGGCTCGTGTGATTGGCTCTTGTGCGGCCGCGGGGTGCCAAATATACAGGGGCGGAGCCAGCCAAAGGATTTGAGAAAACCCTATTTCCCCGTTTACCACAGTCAGTATTCCGAAAGGAATAAGTTTAAAAACATTGTCGGAAGCCGTGCATCTGGGGTAGACTGGTACAGGGTGGATGCGCGACTTTAGTTCTCAATCGGGCCAGCAACCTCCGACGAATGGA
Organism: Symbiodinium necroappetens; assembly: GCA_905231915.1. Lineage (NCBI taxonomy): Eukaryota > Dinophyceae > Suessiales > Symbiodiniaceae > Symbiodinium > Symbiodinium necroappetens. The sequence continues at coordinate 16,011 of CAJNJA010044964.1, read as the reverse complement.
ACAGCATAGAACCTGCAAGTTCCCGAAGCTTGTCGTCTCGAAGACCTGAACCTGAAAGCACGTTGAAGATGGGACGCGCTCGGACCCCCGCGGCCCCTGAAGAACCAGCAACGTTCAAGTCAACACGCCTTACAAGCGGGAAAGCTTTAACAAAGCGAAATCTCATGCCAGATTGTGATATCCCATACTCAAAGCGTGAAGTGAAAGAACACAACCGGAGAAAGGCAGCGAGCCTCCGGCCACAATTGTCATGTCATGTAAGTCAAAGCATCGATGCGAATCATATATTCACTGTGTCGACCCTCCTTTGTCATGTGCCCCCCCGTCCGAACCGGACCCCGCAATCCAACAACTCGGCCTCACCGCACACACCTTCAACCCGACACGCTGACATCCGATCAAACGCCCGACTGCTGGCACGGTCTCCGTGAAGCTGGACATAATACTAAATGGCTAATTATGAATGTTTCTAATCTATCCCATCTGCTCCTTGGACTCCTTGGAGCCGAGGCTTTGGCTGCGACGAGGTCGGTGACACAAGCACCTGCATGGAGGATAACTTGGGCCTACGAGTCCACGACTCATTAAAAGCGTCTGGCACATGCAATATGTTCATTCATGTGTAAGTGATAAGGACCCTCATTCTACTCCACTGCATCACAGAAGCTCCGCACCTCAAGCTATAGCTCAGCCACGATCCTGTCGAACGCTGGCTGGACTTTGCAGGCCATGCCCTCAGTTGTGCATCGCCAGCTGAGGGCATCGACCCAGTCCAAACCTCAACCTTTGTACGATCGATGAGTGGGTCATGCAGGGATCTCGCATGGCCTGGCCCGTGTAGATTACGGAGTTCGGCCGGGGTGAGAGACTTTGTATGCTGGCGTTCGTCACCGTTTGCTCCCGAAAAGAGCTTCCTGCAGCATTCAAGAATACTGGCTCAAGCAAAGCACTGACCTTAGTCCGCTTCAGCCCCTTGGCACCTGGCACTTCTCACTTCTTGGTCTTGGCACCCTGGCTTGATTGAACCTGGGGTTGGGACAGATTGAGAGTTCGAGGCCATAGGGTTGGATGTCCGTGATGCACGAGTTTAAGAAAGCTTCCGCACTAAACACACATCCCTTCCAAATTCCCGGGACCAGAGTCCACAATCAGAAAGTCGCATTAAACGAGAAGCCCTGTCAGCATGAACGCCAAGAGCAGTACTAGCACGCGAACTCCAAACTCTCAACTCCCGAAATGTGCAGTCCAAAGAGATCAAAACCCCATGTCTTCTCAACTTGTCCCCCCTGCAGACCAATTGTGCTTCATGGCTGGGGCTCCAAGCACAGCAAAGCTCTTCGAGGAAAACCCCCGGTTTCGTGGACGTCCTGGCAATCGTAGGAGGCATAGGTTTGTAGTAGGACATGCAACAATACGGAAGGATACTCACATGTATACAGTATACCTGTACACATACTCGCATGCGATAAGCTCCTGCGGCTTTGGCGTCAGGTCAATAAGGGAGATGATTCTGGCAGAGGGCAGAGCCGGTCGTCCGATAGACTTCAGTCTTGGGGGCTTGGCACTTTATCTATCTATCTATCTATCTATCTATATATATATATATATATATTGTGACAGGCTTGTTTGAGCATGGCGGCCTGGAGCATTGGTGCGGAACTGAACGGAAATAGCCATAGGCTGGTCCATAAATGAAGTTACACATACAGGCCCGACAACAGCTGCGTTGCCGCTGGCAACCGCTCAGCAAGGGGCCACAATCAGAACATTAGTAATAGTGCCTTGCCACAAGACTCTGATGACCATCCGGCGTACTTGCGGCTGACCCCACAAGCAATTGAACAAAAAAGTAAACCGACGTGCAGAAGCTTCGCACGATCACTGGCTTGAGCATGCAGCAATTCCTCCACGAAGTGCTTCAGCCTGCCCCATCAGTAGTTGCAATCGCATTAGATCCAAGACCCAAGCCATTACGAAGCCCGGAACCCTCAACATTAGGACTTGGGAATGCTGCCTGGCCTCGCGGGAGAGTAGCGGCACGGGACGCCGAAGCATGATGTGACAGAACCAGTTGGCACGGCTCTGCCTTGTGGGTAATGCATTGTCTCGTAGTGTAGCTGCCACAAGCCATGTTGGGCTTATCACAGCATGCACAAGTTCCCACCAGCAGAGCCAACGTGCTTGCAGGACGGGCTTCACTCCGATGGGGTACGGGAGGCAGGCCCGAAAAATCAAAGCAACACCGGTCAACATTGTTGAGCTTGGGACGGCATCACCGTCATCTTGGTCACAGCATCAGCAGCATTACCATCATTACCACCACCATCCTCATCAACTCCATCAGCACCATCATTGTGGTGATGTGGCCATCATCACTGCTCCCCTTGCAGATGTTCTTCATCGTTGTCTTCCCAAGCCTCCATGTCGTCGTCATCTTCATGTTGTTGAGGAACACTTCATCATCCGAACTCTCGCAAGACAGGACCATCAGCAACATAACATAATCAGCAGCCACCATCATCATCACTTAAGCCGTCAACGGCATCAACTCATTCCGTTCTCGCGGCAAGAGCGGAGGAATTCTCGCATGCTCGGCCTTTCGGCACGGACGCCCCACCCCAGTCTTACAATGTCAAAAGGGCTTAGCCAGCAGAAACTGAGTGATCGAATCCTGAAGCCGAAATCAGTGCAGAGCAACAGCTACACCCTCACGGGCACGAAGGCTGCATGGTTGTAGCTACTTTGTCAAACTCGGCTCTGAATCTGGTGGGGCTTGCAAGCCACACCGAACCCAACATCGATCGGGTCGAAACACGCAGCAGCTTTTTCCCAACGAATTTGGCGCTCGCGTGTCCTTTGCCGTGGTCCAGCAGAAGGCACGACCTGTCGCAGGACTGAATCTCTTATGCAAGTAGAGCGCATTCGATGCACCAGGACAGCACCCGGGCCGTTGGAGCGGGGTGGTTTGCCTGGCCAACCGGGCCCCTGATGTCCAATTGCGGGGTTGAGTTTAACGGGATCTTGCTGGCAGATGCTTGCGGTTTGTATTCACGAGCGAAAGGCTTTCGGGTGAAACGTCCTCGCAGAAGCAAATCCTACGACAGAGCCCCCTGACGCTGGTGGAACATATAGATGCTTGCCATAGCCTGTCTGGCACGTACACTTCGCATACAGGGGTCCGGGGTCGTCCCTATCAATCCTGCAGACGCCAAGGCACTAGCAGCTCACTATCAAATACTGCTCCTGTAGGATATAAAGACATCATGAGCCATCGAGGCCCACAGACAATGCAACACCTTACAGGCTGTCGTGCTGCAGTTGTCGTTGCGCTGGATCGGTGGTTTGGGTGTGCATGTGGAAGCCGAGACCCAAGAAAGATAAGAAGACTCTTGTTTCCTCGTCAGAAGCACTTCCTGCGCGATTTACGTCACTTCGCGTCCTTGTTCTTACTAGTGTCGTTGCCAGGGTTTGGAAGGCCAGACTGTACAAATTGAAACGGCGGTGGCATAGCTGCCATGCGCTCTACAGACGTGAACCTCGCTCGGGACATGCACCGGCTTTTTCTGACATGCCATGAGCTTTCTGCTCCTGTTCAACGTCGAAGCTTACGAGTATCAGTCGCCAGAAGAAAGGGTATCAACTTAGCACCGTTTCCGCCACTTGGGTAGTAGGATGCGAAAATGGCATGGATTTCTCTCCCCCAAGACTCCCCCCGGAACATGAGTGTGAGGGAGTGGCGGAAGGAGCGGCCGAGGCGGGCCGCGTACGGAGTACGATTAGTGCTATGAAAAGCTGCTGTGCTTGGAAGTACCCTGCTAAGCTACGTAGCCGAGGCTCCATGCCCAAACCCTGAACCCTAAACTTGGAACTACTCTAGACCTCTAGCCCAGCATGAAGCCCTAAAGAAAGTCCGGTTGAAGATAAACGATTGTCCTGCATAAAAACTACAGCAACCCGGAACAACCCCGAAAGAGTTGCCAACATCAAGGCGAAATAGCTGAACCACCGATTCGGGCCTGAAGCACTGGACTTGTTGGGTTTGGGTCTGCTAATAGGATAAGGACCAGCTAGCAGTAGCAAAGGTCGTGGTTGTGGTGGCTTTTGTTGCTGCTGCACAGGTAGCGTTCGTTCTCATCATTTTTGTTTATCGTGCTGGTCTTACAGTCGAAATTCATCTTGTCTTCACCCTTCTTGGTATTCTTCCAACTCTTCCTTGCTATCTTTCCTAATTAGTCTTGTTTCCTTTGTTGTTCTTGATGGTGGCGGTAGTGGATCGTGGGAGTGGTGGCGTGCTGGTGGTGGCAGTGGCCCCGTATTGCACCTGAGCTCCACGCAATGCGCTGCTTCAAAAGGCACAGGTTCATATCGGTATGAAATTTACACATGCGATGCTACCACCTCACCCCAGCGGCGCATTTTCTTGTCCAGGATGAACGCCGCTGGTGCCTCTTGCACGCTAGGTCGCTTCGCTATTTCCCGAAGGCCTGAACACCCTGAAGCCTCACCTCTGCACCTCAAACAATCCCTGACAAACCCTACCGCTCAAACACACTGCGCAATCGCGCGCAAAGCTTGATGGGCATTTTAATTCGGAAAGCCTCGGCCACCGGCGCCTGCGCTGGTGTAAGTGCCGGCCTCAAGGTCAAGGGATCCGGCTCCAGCATATACCCTCTGTATGACTTAGAAGCTCGCTCGGTTTCAGGGTTTAGGATTCTCGGTATGTTTGACCTGTCTCAATGAGAAGGACCTGTGGAGAGCCTCTCAAACTTCGTAACAAAGCACAGCAAGCTCCAACAGCAAGGTCAAACCTCAAGAGAGGTTTAACGGAATTCGTTCGAGCCTCCCGCAGAGGTGCAGCTCGAAAAGAACACATCCTAAGCCTCAACCAAACTCCAGCACTTCTGGAAGCTGAAACTCATGGTTTACAGGCCCTGACCGAAAAACACCCCTAAAAACCCTCAAGCGAGACAGCGCCAAGTTCCGCGAAGGCACTCAAGTCGAAGGCAGCCTTTTTCCTGGTCAATTCATCCAACTGCGAGGGGCTAAACATGGGAAAGCAACACCTGCACTACCTCCCACCCGCACTCCTGGCCCCAAAACTGGCTCTCGCTGTCAGCAGCATCTCGTCTGAGCTCCAGACTCGCGGTGAACTTTTCGCATGTTGTTGTGGTGCTTCTTGCGGGCCTCGCTGGACACTTTGGTGGGAGGTGGGTAGCTTGAGGTATCGGCTCGAGCAGCTTGGCTTGAACATTGGGGATAATTAACGTCGATGCCAAACTCGACAATTTTCCTTGCTCTAGACTTGGTCCTTACTTTGTTGTGATGCATTCACTTAACGTGTGCACGCCAATAGGGTTCACGGATCGACGGCATGCACGCCCAATTAAAGGGTTAGGGTACGCATGTTCGGCAGAGACGGTTAGCCATTGAAGTTGAATGTGCATGCGAAATCTTGCTCTTGACACAGGGGGTAGGCTCACAGGAGGCATTGGAAACCATTGCTGCATTGTGATGGCGAGCACTAGGAGCGCCGTCCGTGACTCCCGAAATCAGGACCTTCTCCATGTCTCTCAATCCCCAACAGCCGAATAACAGGAAGCCCAAACAACTAGAGCTGCAAACACGCAATAAGGTTCTGAGACTAGACCATGCATTGAGCTTGTCACACGTGTTTTGAAGTCCCGGTGGCCGGCGTGGCCGGTGACGAAGGAGGAGACTGCCTGCGAATCTGCGCGAGCACGAGCGAGCTTACCTACGATTCCAGCTTTCATTGCTTTAGGGGTTTTGCAGTTCGAGTGTACAGGGAATTATCGGGCTCCATTGAGGGGTTGAACCGATCTTATATATATATGTATATATATTATTTTTTGGGGGGTTCTGTTACAAAAAAGCCTGCCCAACTTGCCCAATGCTCGGGATAAGATGCCTGAAATGGTGTCTATTTTGATTTAGGGTACGGTATCTTATTTTCTTTGAAGCGGCAGTGGGCGTTGTAGAAAGTTCACATGAGCCTGTACCTCCCGATATATAAGTGATCAGCCCTGCAACTCTGTATTCCTATTTTACCGTAGGTCTGAGTATAAGCATGCTTTTGACACTTTCCATGCTGTTTTCGAACCACATACAAACACCCACTTGGCTCAGGTGTCTGCTCCGGCGACGATGCGACACTCTTCTGCGCACGGTCCTGCGGCAGGGAGTAGCTTCGTGCATCCTTTCTAAACCCTAAACCTAAACCCCACCGTCCTTCCCTGTGGGTATTTAGACTAGGCCTAGGGCTTACGAGTGGAGCTTCGCAACCCCAATTCTTCATTCAGGTCTTGTTCGCACCTCCCCTTGCTAAACCTATAAACTACCTAATGCTATCATACCCTGCTTCATGTCCATGGCCTCTCAATGGTAGACTTAGTCTAGAATTTCAAGTTTAGGGTTTGAGGTTTAGGGTTTAGGGTTTATTGTTTCGGGATTAGGGGTTAGCCGCTGTAACATGAAAATCAAGATCTTTGTCCCTCGTGTTCAGGGCTTCTTCGGATTTGCGTGACAGATCTGCACCCGGGGCCTGAACCGCTTCGGCGACATGGGGAGGGGATGCTACAGACTTAGCACCACTACCCGGAGCTTCAACGCTCCCAGGTAGGGACCTTAATGATTCGAATAGGGTTCCGGGCTGTTTGGTGTCATTAGACTAAGGAACCCTAAAGAATACTACTAGTAAATATTTAGGCTCTTGTATTACAGCAAGTGCCCACAAACGGGGAACTGAGATCCCCAAACCTCCAGCCCACCCACACTTGAGCCTGCATTGCCTGCACCCGAAAGAAGTGTTGAAATACTTACATAACGAATCAACACAATAAGCAAAGAACCCTACCATGATTGGCGTTCAAGTATTCAGGCAGAACGTCAATATAGATCCCTGAAGGCAATCCCTGCACAGAACCTCGAAAGGAGACCTTGGGTTTGGAGCATAGGGTTGTCGGGTCGGGCCTTAGCAAGTAGAATGGACTCTTGAGCGGGGCTGCCATTGCTGAGACCTCTTTCATCAACCCCTCTTTTCCGAAATCTCGACCTGTGAACAGGCTGCCCTTCAACCCTGAATAAGCCTTCAACCAACTCTGAACCCTAAGGCGACTCACTAAACCATAAACCCTTGACATAGGGGCCCGAGTAATTCGGACAGAGTTGTGTGGAAACTCATAAGTGTACTTCATTTACGACAATATACCAGCTTAAGGAAAAGCTTCCTGATTCTTTACAGCCCCCACAACTTGCATATTACAGAACCCATATAGGAACCCTTGTAGACCCATTTAGATTTACGGGAACCATACCGTAGGACCCTTATACGGGCCTTATGAGACAGCTTCAAAATGGAACCCTAGCACTACGGACCCCATCAAGTCTCCGGGCTGCGCAGCGCAGGGGTGTCTGCAGCCCATCTGGGTGACGGCTCAAGGTTTCGGATTGAGGTTTAAGGTTGAAGGTTGAGGATTTGAGGTTTAGAGCTTAGTTTTTGTTTCTTTGAGCCCCTGATCCCGACAGCAGTAAATACTTGTCCACCAGGTCTTAGGGTTTAAGGTTTGGGGCAGGTTGCGGCTCAGACCTGGGTGCTTCCAAGTCGCCCTTTAAGGCTCCGGCTTGAGACATTATGCAGCCGCGGGGTGTCGGGCTGAAGGCCCAGGCTCTTCACAACGTTAACGTCTGTCTGTACTAGATACAGAGACAAAACCAGATGCACCCCTGGACTCTAAAGCATGATGCATGGATTCTAAGCCCTAGATCCTAAACCCTCATTTTGACAATAAACAGCAACAATATGAAGCATCCTGTCAGCCCCCAAAACCCCAAACCCTGTAATAGTGAATCTAAACATGGCCCTGCCGTCGAGCCACACCACCCAATGGCGGGTGTCCGGCTGGGCTGCCGAGGCACAGGCAGCGATCTGCAAACCAAGTGCTTCAGGATTTAATTTAGGGTCACGGGAGCATGCAGTTATTATTCTGAAACTTTCAACCCCAAATCACCCCTGTAATCCTCAAGTGATAATTAAGCCCGAACCAGGAACCCGAAGCCCGAAATCTGCACTCTATGACTTCAAGCCAGGGTCATTCTTCGCGGAGCTTTAAGTCAGTGGAGCTCGGATCAGGACATAGGCAGTCAGGACATCGGATTCATTGGGGGCCGTTAGCTGTAGCCTTCAGCAACACTGTCGTGTAACTTTGACGGCCGCCCCTGCATTGCAATGTCACAGTGAACATGACACAGTGGTCTTGGGACAGTGCAGGGCCTGGTAACCTCTGACAACACCGCCAACAACAGGCGCTCGACTCTAGACTGGGAAGCGCACGATGCCCTGGCCCGGCATGTAGGGAAGGCTTCGATGGGGCAGCTTGGAGGCGTAAGCAGACCTTCGAGAGAAAAAGCGAGCAGCCCGAGTGCAATTGAAGGTTTTTGCACGTGCATCCGGCCTTGTCATCCCCTGGGCTGGCACCTGAGACAGGGAGTGGACTCTGGCTCCATAGCACTGCTTGCTCGTGATCCATTAAGGGCAGAACCACCAACGAAACGTCGTGGGCTTGTCCTGACTTCAAACTTCTGCCCCCGTCAGCATGCACGCGAAGCACAGGATGAGCACTCCCCGGATTCACCGAAATCCGTCTGTGCATTATCGTCATCGTTGCTACTATTGCGAGCTTCGGTAGGGTCCAGGAAAAGGCGAAAGATGCTCTCGGCTCTCACTGTGGAACTTCGACATGCACTACCAGTGCATCTAGAACTTCCCAGGAAACGAAACCCTGCAGCAGAACTTCGGCTGAAACTCCGTGCATTCGACACCGGTCGAGCCACAAGCCGAAGAAGTGAAATGTAGGATACGGCCAAGTCTTCAGAACCCACGGTACGGCTGCTCTCAGAAAAGCCCTTGCGCTGACATGTGGCATCCTGAGTCTCAATCCCAAACATCACAACGACGGGCAATGGCAGACGACAGTGCGAGTAAAACAACAAACAAGAACACCAACAGCAACAGTTGCCAAGTAACGGAACTGTCACCGTGAGAACGAGCACACAAGTATGATGCCGTTGGAATTAAGAGACTTGACTAAATCATAGACAGTCGCGAGGAGTCAATTCCCCTGCTCGACCATAATAACGACATTCTTGGGTTAGCTAGCAGTAGGAACAGCTAATCACAACCTCAACCGTCATCAGATTCGTAAACAGCAGAGAGGGCAACAATGATCACCAGTGCTCTCCTTATGGCTCTTACTACATACATAGATACCTCGAGACTCCTTGGACCTTAAATGTGGCTGTCATCCTGCAGGCTGACCGACGTACTTCATGGTGCCCTCGAAGTAGGAAGGGCTGGCAGAGACGGGGCCCTGCCATGGCCAGGCTCGAGACGTGCAGTAAGGGCTCAGTATTTTGGGGGTTCATTTCGAGTCTAGGGCATTGGGGGTTCAGGATTGCAGTAGGGCCTCAGCGCTTTTGGCAAGGGTTTGAGTTTGGTGCGTAGGGTTCCTAGCGACTAGCTACTGACGACTAACTACTGGCTACTAACTCCGAATCACTAAGTACTACCTACTAAAAACTACTCTTGCTACTACTAACTTCCAACTAATGCTCCTGCCACAACTGCAGGCTCCAGACGTGCACCTCGATCGCGAGGCTGCAGTTCCAGTACTGTTGCTCTGGTTCAGTACAACTGCAAAGATAAGTCGAAGAAGAAGCGGCTCAGGTCATCAGCACTTGTATGGCTTATAAGTACTCATTTGCCAATATGTGTGGCAAGGCCTGATTCCCACCACAAGCCTTATCCAGAGACCTGCTGACTGCCGCCGTGGCAGGTCAACTGTGTCCGGGGTTCAAGTCGGGGAGTCACTCGTGCGCTTAGGCGCTTCATGCATCCACACAGTAGACCGCCCTTTGCTCAATTTGGTGATTGCAGCCGTGCTGTAAGGCTCTGCGCGTGTGTGTGCGTGTCATTCTGTCTTGTGGATAAGCCTGTCGCGGACGAACATGAATGCAGCTGGACGAGCGTTACATGTTCCCGGTGTGCAACAAACAGTTTGGTCGGCTCGTGAGTGTGTGTGATAGAGCGATGTCTGGAGAGTCACAACTCTGCGCGGAGAGTGCCTACCCTAAATCTCATTCTTAGCCAAAAGTACTTGTTCTAGGGCTGGAAGTAGTACTAGTACTACTAGTGCCCGTACTCGTACTCGTACTACCTATAGTACAATTACCATTTGGACTGGTACTCGTACTAGTACTAGTACTGGTACGGTCACCAGACAATTACGTGCAAACACGCGCGCTTCAAAACATGACAAACGTGAGTTTCATGGGGAGGGGCGTGTATGTTGTGTGTGTATATATATATATATATAAATGTGGAGATTCGTGTGTGTGTATATATATATATATATACATACACACATACAAACCATATACACACCCAGCCTCCATGAAACCCACATTTGTCATGTTTGCAACCCACACAACCGCCTGGTCTACAGCACATCTTGCACATCTGGTTTCTGGAGGGGCTGCCACATACATACAGACAGACAGACAGACCGACAGACAAACACACATTACATACATACATACATACGTAGATTCCCTTGGCTGTTATCATCCCGAGAAGAGGCCGAATGTCGATCCCTAAACCGCCCAACAAGGGTTGTGACTAGGACTATTTCAATCAAGTTTTTGTTGGTCTTTCTGGTTGGTCAAGTCCAATTCCTTTCGGGGCGGAGCGCCTGCTTTGCTTGTCTCGCTTGCTGCACCTACCAAAAGCCGGCCACAGACTTTTTCTGCAAGAAGGGCAGGATGCCGGCAAACCCCAAGAAGCAACGTCATAGTTTTCCCTGCCGTCGTTATGCTAGAACTGCTGTACCATGTAACTTATGTCAAAAGCCAAGCCTACCATAACAAAGGCCCCTGAATACACATCAGGATCTGCTAAACCGCTGTTCCGGCCTTGGCTTCCAGCTCTTCTGTTCGCAGCTCCTCCTGCGCTGCATTCGGCTATGCTGTGGAGCCCGCCCTCAAACGAAATCGAAGCTTTAGGGACTTCAGGGCTTTTCGGCTCCTGGAGGATGCTTTGGGCTTAGGATTTGGGCTCTGGGTCTGAGCCTAAACCTTCGGGCCCTTTCCAGAGATGTGAAGATCCCGGGAACCGTGATGCCCAGGGAGACGTCTCTCTAGAAACGGTTCGGAGAGCGAAGAGTCGAGCTTCAAGTCCGAAACCCAAAGTCCCGCTCGACACAACCACCCGAAACCCACGTCGCCAACACCTGTCGCGGCTCTGATCTGTTGCGCTGCAGCGCTCCTCCCTGCACTCGGCGAGCAACTCCTCCGCTCGCCTTAAGGCATCTGTGCAGAACTTTTATTATGCTGCGCGTCACTCGATTGTAGTGCTGGTTGTGTAATATTCTTAGGTACTGTGATATGTTATGTTATGTTGTATAAAGTGCGGCTGTTATTGTAGAAATGACGGGTACCGCTGCAATTCCCGTGATTCTGTCCGATGATAGAGCTCGTTTACGACTGGTACCAAGGTTGCGATCAGCTTTAAATTATCATGACCAAGAGATTGCAGCGCAGTAGCAACACCCACCCACCTGCCCAGAACCAAAAGTGCACCAACCCGAAATAGCAAACAGCCAACAACGCAAGAATTGTCCCGCTTCGCCAACGACTCGACCAAGTAGCCTGCAGACCTCACCAGCAAATCATAACCCTAAGCCCTAAACCCATGATCGGTCATCAAGTCCAGATCCCTGAGCCCATGAACCCATCTCCCGACATCTCCCCAAACCATTCAAACCGGAACATACCGGAACTATCGCAAAACTCTTGAAGAACTTCTCGCATCCTCTCCGCCATCTCTTGCCCTTCATAACCTTTTAGAGGGGACCCCGGCTGCTGTGCTCCGCCGCCTCAGTCTCCGCGCGGCGCTGCGCGGCTGCTTGAAGTTCGGCCTGGCGGGTTTGGCATGCGGCTTCAAGGGATGCTTCCGTGCCTCGGAATGCAGTCTTTCGAGACGATTACTTCTGACATCCAGTCTCAACACCCCTTCCACTCCAAGATGTTCTCCACGTCTCACACGGTGGTCTCTGCATCACATTTACATACACGTTGCAATGCTCTACGTGCCAGTGCCCACACACCCAATCTGTCCAGGTATCGAGAAGCCCTACCAACACTAGCACCCCCAAACATACAGCCCAAAGCTCCCAGCCTCAAATCTTCAAGAACTTGTCAACCCCGCCGGGGCTCCGAGCACGGCAAGCTACCAACGTCCTGGCAAACATGAGAGCCGTGGGGCTTTAGGCACAACATGCACCAATGCGGAAAGATATTACATAGCACAGGTCTACGTACGCATGTACAGAAAGTTCCTTCAAACGACGGGCTTTGACTGGAGGCACGTTTTCTTCTTCGGCCATGCTACACATGCATTGACAAGATTGATTTCGCAGGGGGGTTGAAGCACTGGTGCGACATGTTGGGTTGCATGAGGTCAAGTTTGAATTGAGATCTCCCCACTGCAATGCCACGTGCTCACTTAGTCTTGCGGCCTTGTCCTTTTGCAAACACTATAGATGTGAGACGAGGTGGGAGAGACGCAATACAATCAGTACAAGTTTGTGCAGGAGAAATTACGTGTGCATGCTCCGAATCTTCACCCAAATTTTTCCATGTGCCTGACAGTCGAGACATCAAGCAGACTCATAAATAAGTCTGGCCATGGACCCGGTGCTGAGCGGCACGCCTCCACCATGGACATGGCACCTGCGAGGAATTCAGCGTCGAAACCCCTTCGACTAAGCCCCAACATTGTCATCTTGAGGAGTTGAGTTTGTGCATGGCCTCGCAAGCCAGTGTCTGGGGTGTAAGACAGCAAAGGTTCCACCGGAGGATTTGATGTGAAGTACTCGCATGAATGTCGGCTGCACCGCGTTCTTCGTAGTAACACGTACACCTGTGGTCTGTCGTGAAAAGCTATAGCGGTCATAAACCTACACCTGTTTTCCGCCCACTGAGCCGGAACGCTCGCAAAATGCACTCCATTCTTTTTTGTTGCAGCTGTTTTTTCGGTAGTTTGCGCCTGAGGCTCACGACCTGGTTGAACTGACACTACATCACAGAATCTTCGATTACATTGCGGTGCGCAAACAAACGAAAGAACACAACCAGTAGAGTTTGAATTGAGATAGCGCTAGTTCTACAGCAACATACTCTAGAGGAGGCCGGTCCATGGATGAGAACAGGCTGAATAGGCTGAATGGGGCAAGACGCCGTACAATGTTGCGCAGGGAGATCACACGCATGCTCCGAATCTTCACCCCAAAGCCTTCATGTGGCTCTGTCATGTGACGATCGGGACATCAGTCAAACTCAAAACCGGAAGAGATGAAAGACGGACCCGCGAGATCCGTCCAAACAAGTTTCGCCATGGAAACGGTGTTGAGCAGCGTGCCTCCACCATGGACATAGCACCTGCGCGGGATTCGGTGTGGAAACCCTTCTTTAGACTTCGTGTTTCACCAAGTGCACTGCAGGGCTCCGTCCGATGGTTGTGACACGTGCCGAACGCTTCAGCCTGTCAACCAGGTGCATTCGAAACCACCCCGACTTCAAGATTCAAGGCCCTGAAATCACACACTACTACTGAGCTCGAACATTGCCCGGCCTCGCAAATCTATGTCTCGGGTACAAGACAACAAAGGCTCCAAATGAGAACTTGATGTGAAGTGCCGGCAATGGTGTCGGCTGCAATGCGAAAGACCTTGCACGTGAACCTGTGGTGTACTGTCATAAAGCTACACCTGTTTTTCGCCCACTGAGCCAGATCGCTCGGAAGAGGCACTCCACGCCGTATTTGCTGTTGAATGTTGGCTTGTTTGTGATTCGGGTCAAGACCTGGCTTAGCGGAAACTAAATAAAATCACAGCGCCGACATCAATGAATCCCGAAAGAATTCCTTGCACAAAATGCACTCGTTGCAAGGCTCCGCTTTTATTCGGACGCTGTCACCATCTCCACCATCAATATCACAATGATCTGATCGTCGCTGACTCCCACTGTTGTCACTATCATGCCATTGTTCAAACCCTGGCAGTCGCAATCAGCATACGCTTTACCAGTGCCATCAAATCATCATCACTATCGCCATCATCATCATAGTCATCGTCATCATCGTCATCATCATCACCACTATCATCATCACCATTGTCACCACGATCAGCTGAACACGTTCTAATGGCGCTAGTGGCGGAGATGGAGAAATCTCACATGCCCAGCCCTTCGGGATTTGACCGGGCATTCATGAGCCAGCTTACTTTGTCAAATTGCTCTTGAATTTTATGTGACCTGCAATCCGCACCGTCTGACGCCAGTCTTTTCCCAAGGAATGCGGCGCTCGCGTGTCCAGCGCCACGGCTCTGTAGAAGGCACGACCTGGCACGGACTGTGATTCGCTTTGTCTCATTGCACTTGGTCTGAATGTGGCACCTATAAGATTAAAGTGCAGCTCCAAAGATTGGTGTTTGTGGTTTTGTGTGGAAGTCCCGAGCGTTTTCAAGCTTTGGGGGGCCATGGATCCAGGTGAGATGGAGCCTGAGCAGCATTGCTCAATGTCGAGAACTACCGAAGGACCCAGCCTTCCTGCTTTCCGCAAGGAACCAGTTCTTGAGTTTTCAAGGATTCGGCCTGAATCTATGTCTAACTCCGCATGTCCGCGTAAATTATCTGGAGGCTTCAACATGTCACGCTTGACATAAACCATTCCCAAAGCGCCATGCACCAGAATTTCAAAGCTCGTCTGAGTAGAGCTTATGGAAACCTCATCTCCAAGCTGAACCCTTCCCAAGGTTCATTCATTCACTCATGCTGTCGTCCACTCATTCACTCATTCGTTCATTCAGCGTACCTGTCCGCACACCAGTGACCGTCGTGACGACGCAGACCGACCTACTCAGAGTTCGGCTCTCAGACAACAAGGAAGCTTGGGTAAAGCACGTGGATGTGCTCCCTGTGAAAAAGGACCTGGCGGTAATGTCTAAACATTTTGTCCGAGCTTTGAACCATTCGTTGATTCATTAGTTTTTTCATTTCATTCAAGCAATCTATCATTCAGTCAATCACCCATCTACCCATCCATCCGTTCTTTCATTCAATCATCTATTCATGCAATAATTCGTTCGCCAGTCAATCCTTTCATTCAATCATTCTTTCATTCAACCATCCACCTATCCATTCATTCCATTCATTCTTTTCATTCCACTCCGCTCCACTCCACTTCACTCCATTCCTTCCATTCCATTCCATTCCATTCCATTCCAATCCATTCCACCTTCATTCACTCATTCATTCCATTCCATGCAGCCATCCATCCATCCACCCATTCGCTCATTCATTCAGTCTGTCTTTCAGTCAGTCAGTAACTCATTCAGTCATTCAGTCAGTCATTCATTCAGTATTCATTCTTTCAGTCTCCCATTTGTTCCAATCATTCCATCCAGCCACCCATCCATCCGTTCATTCATTCTTTCATTCCTGCATTCATTCCGTCATTCCTGCAATTCATTTATCTATTCATTTATCCATCCATTAATGCATTCATTCCCCAAACAGCGAAGTATTGNNAAGAAAGGGATAGTGTGACGCGCCTCGCCGGGGACTAGCCGGATTTGTCTCCCGTCATAATCTCAATGTAGCCTGTTGTCTGTGCACGCCTCGCCGGGGACTAGCCGGATTTGTCTCCTTTCATAATCGCAATTTAAAATCGCAATCTAAACTGTTGTCTCCGCTGTTGTCTCCGCTCTGTCTGAGTCTGGGAGCCGGAATTTAACCTGTTGTCTCTGCTCCGTCTGAGTCTGGGAGCCGGATGCTGTGACGCGCCTCGCCGGGGACTAGCCGGATTTGTCTCCCTTCGTAATCTCAATTTAACCTGTTGTCTCCGCTCTGTCTGAGTCTGGGAGCCGGATGCTGTGACGCGCC
>CAJNJA010044953.1:0-26840 GCA_905231915.1 Symbiodinium necroappetens | reverse complement strand
GTACATCATCACCTTTGTTTTACCTTTGCCCTGGCACCACTGAATCACCTTTATTTCACCTTTTTAATTCAACTTACTGATCCACAAAAATACAGGACGAGATTGTCACAATCCTACGTCTATGACGATTGCTGTGACAGCTTGGCCGCTCGCATTTGGGCTACCATTGAGGCGACGAAGAACTTCCATCTGGCAAGTACGACAGCATGCTTGCATCAAAGATATGTGAAGATGTGGAGTTGTGCCTCTCTGCCGGCCCCACTCATGGCCACCTCATTTTGCAGATTGCATGTCAACGAACCTCAGTGCCCCCAGAACCATCTGCACTGCCGAGCTCAGCTGTCCACCGTCTTTATTGCAACCGTCCGTTGGCTGCGGAGTTCCACTGCCTGCATGCCCCAAACTGTGCACAAATGCCGTTGTCTGCGCCATGAGAAGCATCGTAGAACTCCTCCCGCCTTGCAAACCGTGCCAAAGGTTCCCTTGCCCAGAACGCACCTGTAGCTTCGGGGTGGTCTCAGACTCACAAGTGGCCCAGGCTTGGGAAGTCTGTGCCAGCAGACTGCACGCGGTAGCGCGGTCCCGGAGGCCATGAGTCTTCAGGCCGATGTCGGATGACCTTGCAGCTGACGAGAACCCCTGCTTCTGCTTCTGCGAGGGAGACAAGAGCCAGGCCGGTGCAGGCTCGCACCTTTGGAAGGGTCCGGTGCCATCCATGGGATGAAGCCTTGCTAGGCTCCGAGCCGAAAGCTCTTTGAACCCCTGAAGGTTCTGACACTTAGAACGCATCGGCGATCTCTGGGGCTGCGGCCGTGGAGCGAGGCTCGTGCCGAGCCTTTCGAAATCAACTTTCTCGTGGACACACAACAACTTCTCAGCAGTCGAGCGCTGCACGGTGGGGGATGCAGAAGAGGCCGGCGTGGAACATGGAAGTAGTCGTGCAGGGCATCTTCAGGAGGATCCTGGGAAATCTTCCCTTCGGAACTGGCCCATCGAGCACGTACCTCAGATCCTGGCCAGCCGTCTCCGTTTGGGGTCACCATCCATACCTGCGACTTGCAAGCCCGTCTGCGTAGATCGTGCGAAACCCGTACTTTTGCGTGCCTCAAGCATGCAGATGGCACGTCATCTGCTTTTGCGACCCGCTGCAGCGTCATTGGCTTGCATTGCTTCTCCAGCTGGGGAGCACAGCATGTATCCAGGCAACCCGAGCCACGCTTGTGCAATCGTTTGCTCAGAGCTGGAAAAAGCACTAGTGTGACCGAGAACCACCTTCCTTCCTGACCATGTGATGGATGGATCTTTTCAATATCGCTGAACTTGCAGTTTTATTGACCAAGTGCCTGCAAGATGAAAGACAAACAAGCTGCCCAGCCATTCTGGATGCACAGGAAACTGCCCCGAGCCCCTACAAAGAAGATAGCATCAACAGGCTAGCCCGGCAATGCTTTACAACTGACACTCTTTTCTTCGCGTTCTGCTTGGCTCAGATTTGCGAGAGGCTGCCACTTGAAAATTCCGGCGATCGCGGGAAGGCTCTCCTGCCTTTAGGCGGAGCTGCTTTCCGGTCGGTTTTCACTTGATGACCTCAAAAGACTCGTCGAAGCTGACATGAAGAGTCTTGGAAGCTGAGGAGCCTCTGCGGGGTCATCCACCAGGTCCAGGGAAGGTCCGTGCAAGCGATGCCATGTGCATAGCGGTCTGTGCCCAGGCCTGCGAGGACTGCGCTCGCAGACTGCGAGCCTTAACAGTGTTAACAGCGGCGACTGGACAAAGCCCAAAGACCTTGGGTGTCACACATGTCACATCACCTGGATCAGTTTTCATATGTATCAGCGGGGCTTGTTATTTGCTACTCGGCCGGGTCGATCAGCCCGTAAACATGGTACAAATGGCTGTTTGAAACAAGGACAAGTCAGTCACAGCGAGCAGTTGCCACTCAGATCCGCTTTTGTCTTGCCACTCCTTTGAACAAGCAAGAGCGTAGCAAGAGCGTGCTGGCACAAAGTGTTTCGCGCCCAAGAAAGCTGAATGCAGCAGCAACGGGCATGCTGAACTGCTGAACCCTCATCTTCCGCACAGCAAGAAGCAAGACCTGGCAGGCGAGCAACTACAGATCCGCCTTCGCAGGATTGTTCGGTCCATGGGATCGCTCACTGGCTTGCTCCTGTGCTGACCCGGTCAGGATCGAGAAGTAAGCAGCCGACACACTAGAGAAGCACATCACACAGATTTTTTGTAACCGAAGCATCAGTTGTCAGTGCTTTGTCTCTGGCTCAGGAGACCGAGGCCTTGTCGTCAAGTGACGTGCTTCTCTGCCTGGCTTGACCAGAGAACCTTCTTAATGCACTCCTTCGTGGGGCAACGCGAGAGATCTGCATCCGATCTGCTCTCTGCCTGTGCTTCTCCTGTCTTCCGCCATATCCGCCATCACTCCATCGCTTGACCAGCTCTCGCTACTCACGCTACTCTCGCTTTTGGGTCAGGACCTCGTACGGCTTCTCCCAAATTTCATGCCGAGAGGCTTGGTGAACATTGGTAGGCCAACCTTGGTAAGTTGATTGGTAAGCCCATGTAGTAGCCCTGTTGCAACCCTGCAATTCTGTCCAGCATTGCAAGCAAGCCGCGCCAAAGCAAAGAATGACCAGGGCCCATGGCTGGGGTTCCGCCCACTCAAGAATGCCACGGAGCCGTGGACCAATGAGTGCCCACCACATGCCCATGCAGCAGCCCCAGGCCACACCACCAATGGTTTGCTGAATGGTGTGGTCTTTGTCCCAAATCCGTGCGGCAGCCATGGTTCCGGAAGGTACGACAGCAACCACGACTGCTTTCTTGAAAGGACAGCCCACGTGTAGCCCGAGGTACAAAGCGAAATATACGGAGATAAAGGTCATGATGGACGTGTGGCTGCTTGGAAAGCCTGGATCCTTGCTGGAATCTCTGCGTGAACCCTCCGGCCGTCTCCAAACAGACGCGGGGAGTGTTCGCATCACGAGCTGCTTCAACCCTTTTGTAACGATATTTGCCACGATTACGCCGAGCGTACACAGGGGAGCGACCTCTCGACGAAGCACTTGCAGAAGGCTCATGGTCAAAATCACCGTCACCGTGATCAGGTTGGATACGACGACCGGAGCACGGTCAGGACGATCAGAGCTCTGATTGGCTCTGCTGACTCCACTCAGACGTCGTTGCAAGGTCCAGGCCACTGGCAGGGACAAATTGCAAGCTGCGGTAAAGCTGCCGGAGTCTAAGTGAAGACTGTAGCTTGGTCGGGCTGGGATTGGCACCACCCCGCAAGCACAGCGGGGCCCAAACGAAAAGATCGGGCGACAAGGGCGGCCCTCCATTTGCAAGAATGAAAATGTGCTGGCCTTTCAGGCCAAGCATTTGGCACTGGGCAGTGATTCCGTGCCGTGATTTGCGTCCAAACGGCCTCGACGAGAAAAAGGCAGCTGCTTCTGGATGGATCTCACAGGCACGATGAAACTCAAGTGCTGCACACGGCTTGACATGTCCTCGTTCTGACACATGAGAATGCCAAGTACGATTGGCCTGAGCGATTGGATTGGTGCTGTGATCAAGCTGTGTAGGACGCTTTGCCTGGCAAGCTTGGAGGACTGCGTGTCTTGGATAGCATTTAGCTCCGTGAGACCACTCATGACCTGAAAACACCATGCAACGACAGTTGGATCGACGTGGATGCTGGTGCGCCGCTCATGTGACAGCTGAGGGCTGCTCTGCATTGCAGGTGCGATCGTACAAATCACTGGACCCTCGGATAAGAACTCCGACAGCCTGAAGGTGCTTCAGACTGTGATCCGACGGCACAATATCCCATCAGCTCTGAGTGCCCTGACGATCACTGCATCAGGCTTATGGTGCCCTGGCTGTCCCAGCTGTGAATCTGCAAGAAATCGAAAACAAGGATGGAGTGAGGCTCCAGCGCAAGGTAATCCTGCAGCCGCTGATGAGCTCGCAAGCTCCAGGCACCGCCATCTTCAATGTTTCGGCACCCGAACCTCACACCGGGCCAGCTGCGAGGCACTTCACGCAAACTTCGTGCGTGTTAAGGGGCTCGTCAACTCTGCCCCCGCGAAAGAAACCAGTTCATCAACCTCGGGAGGCTGCTTCAACATGCCTGTGGCATCCCCCATGATCAGCATGCTACTTTGCTTGTTCGCTTGGTGTGCGTGCGTGCGTGCGTGCGTGCGTGCGTGCGTGCGTGCGTGCGTGCGTGCGTGCGTGCGTGCGTGGGTGGGTGTGTGTGTGTGTGTGCGTGTGTGCAAACTTGCTTGCCAGGGCCGCTAGTACATGTTTGTCCCAGGCGGAAAAAACCGAGCATGGCACCCTTTCACGACGGGGGCCAGAGGATACCTACAGATCCCTGCCCAACGAAGCTCCTTATTAGATACCACGATATGGTGTTAGATATCAGGATATGCGCTGTGCTATGCGCTGTGGTCAGCTTTTTGTACCTGCAATTTGTGATCTATGCCAATGCAAATTAGGCATAAGAGCCACAAGGGAGGTTTCCAGGCTTCTAGGAGAATTGTTGATCGCATCACGAGTAGACGTACCATGTCTCGTCCGTGCTTGCACCTGTCGCTGTCCTGATTCAACCACTGATGACTGTCATGTTTGGATCTCTGTTGCCAATGCTGGCCAACTTTTCTGAACGAGTTGTTTTTGTCTTTTCCCCCGCGCACGTCTCTGTTGCTATCTGGTGGTCTGGGCTTGATCAAGCCTTATACTCCTGCATACCCTGCCGGAATCTGATCCAAACCTAGCAAGGAGCTCGGTCATCGGGGTCTTCGGCACATGGCCGATTTTTTTGAACCAGTTCAGTGTAGCAGGTACAGTAGTGCTTAATGTGCTTTTGCCCTTAGTCTCGCTGCCGGTGCTGTGTGTGTGTGTGTGCACGTGTTTGTTCGACCATCTCTGCCCCTGTGCCCCGTCTCTGAGCCAGTGTCCCCAGCTTAGTACTTTGGTGAGGGATCATCGAGGGAAGAGCTTTGTTCCTGCGAAGTGGGCTGTCTTGTCAAGTGTCCCATTCCAACACAAGCCGGACTGCGCATCCCTCCCCAAATCCCAGGCTCCGATTGCGGGGCCCGGAGCGTTGAACTCTGCACCGGAGCCCCGATGACGCATGCGGAGGGGCAAAGAAGGCGAGAGGGACAGTTTTCGTAGGCCGGAGAGCACCCCAGGTCGACACTCACTCACTCACTCAAGTTGATTTCAACATGCAGGCAGCATTCCACCATGTTATTCATTAAATCCACTTCGGTTCGAATTTCGCTTTCCCGATAGCAATCGCCTAGCTGGCACTGCGCAATTCACATTTTGGAGGCGGCGCGCACCGATCGGACGTAAGCCATACGTGATGTGCAGTGCTTGATGATCCCCACAGGATACGGCTTGAGCTCAGATCGAGGGCCGAGCCACAATCCGAGTGGATCTTGACCCCGCAACTGCGCTTGTGAGCACGTTGATGGAGCTCGCCGCAGTAGACACGATATTTTGCACGAATTCAGTTTGGAACGGGCTCCCGACATGATCGTCTCCAGCTTCGAGAACTATGACAGGTCCGAGTTTACCGGGCAGCACCAAAATCGAAAAAAAACCTACATCCTGCGGGCAGGAGCAAAACAACTGTTGGTAGGATTGCATCTGCATCTAGGACCCGACTGATATAGTAAGTATTGCGAATGCAACGACATGAAAGGGCAGTGCCAGTTCATTTCCAGAATCCCACTATTTACTTGAATTGATGTTGGGCTAAATAGCTTCAACTTGGAACGAGCTAGAAAAACACCGATTCCACAACATCGAGTAGATGCAGCAGCTTTACAAGGCGAGCTGGCACGAAGATTTGGAGCCATTGATTTATTGGCCTAATAGCCGTCCAACATGCCGGACGCAGGTTGCCAAGAATTGAATTTTTCGGACCAACATCCCATCGTTTGAGAGGTACACAGAGACCAAGCTCCTGGCAAAGTATTGATTCCAAGTGGTGTAGACAAGTCCTATTCGGAGCTGGGATTTCTCCAGGCCTCTCCAAGCGGATCATACACGACGAAGCGATACAAAGCTGCACAAAGGCACAGGCCGAGCTCCGGCAACTTAAAGGTTTCCAGGACCGTCCGGTGATTCAGCCTCCACAGGCTTCTGCAAAGCCGCATCCACTCACCGTGTCACCTCGCCTCTCCCTCTTCGTCTTGAGGTAGCCTACACTATGCGCAGATGGCACAGATGCAAGTGCTGCTACCTGCAAGCAGGGGATGACAGCATTCCACCTGAAAACCAAGCATAGGTGGTCCAGTGCCTCCTGCGTGATGCTCTTCAGTGCAGTCATCTTGTCTGGATTGTTCGTGTAGAGTCGAACAGACTTGAGCCTGCATGGTGACCCTTCGGCATTGAACATGGTGCATTCGCCGCAGTGCAAAAACCGTCGCTGAGTCGCAGGCCCGAGGTCTTGCAAAACTCGCAAGGCATCCTCGTAGCTGCGAATGTCCACCTGACAGCTTCACGCAGAATTTTGCAAGGTCACCTCACATCTCAAGTCACTCATGTCCCTCTGAGAAGTCAGCCGGAAGTCCGAGCTTCAAGTTCGCATCCACCGTGTCGTGACCTTGGTCCTGAAGATGGTAAGCACCTCGTTGGCAAGTCTGTGCAGCTGATGCTTCTACCCGACACAAAATAGGTTGCAAGCGAATCTTCGAAAAAAGTCCGATACCACGCCTGAGCCATGCAAAGGCTAGATTGGATCTGGGCTGTGAGACGAAACGTTCTGAGTGGCTTACCCCTCCTGGCCGCGAATGTAAAGCAAAACACCGCAAGCCCTCGGTCTGCCATGAACACTGCTGCGCACTGTCCGCATCTGCAGCTTCAAAGCAAACTCTTCACTTCCGTTTCAACCTGTGACAAACTTGTCAGAAAATCTTGGAAGGAACGATGCTTTGTTCGATTACTCGTCATTTCGCATTTCTGCAACATTCAGTGTGCTCATCGTGACCGCTCAGGGGTTTTCCAAGAGCAAGAACGACCAAGGATTTTTACACAAGTGTGCTGCATGAGTATATGTGATATGGATGCAATCTGCGACAGCACCCTGAGTCAGACATAAATATGGGTGGCTCTCAAAATTATGGTCCCTTTTTGGCTCCTTAACATAATACGGCACCTAATATTGAGGGTACCCAGAAAGGGACCATAATTTTGACAACCACCCATATAGATATGCCGTTTCCAGGTAGTTGTGAGGGTAGTAAAGTTTGGCGACTGTACCTGCAATAAACGTACGCGGCTGGACAGTTGCACATTCATACGTAGCTGATGCTGCAGGTGGCTATGTGCGTTTACATGAATACACATGCATGCTATTTGTATGCAGGGGCTGGGTCGTATCCAGCTTACCTGGGTCTGTACAAATCGTACCCCTCGCGGCCACCAGGAGCTTAGGAAGCAATGCAAAGTTTACAAACCCCTACGCACTGAGCGAAGTACGTCGAAGCCACCACCAAGTATGCAGTGGGCTCAAGACACAGATGGATGTATCACATCGCTTCTGAGATACGAAGACAGCGGCTGCTACTCTCCGGACTTTTCTCCTTCCCTCTTCCCTCCCCTTCTCTCTTCCTTGCCATCGTTCCCTTTCTGCCTGCGTCGCTTTGTTGACCCCGTGTATAGCTTTTGCTCCCTGTGTCTCATCCACACATGCCGATCATCTGGATGCTCGGGCACGCATGCGGTCATGCTGAGTAGCTTGCGAATCATTCATTATCCTCATGAACTTGTGAAGCTGCTGTCCGCAGTCACAGCCTGTGCAAAATCCCCAGAATCAGAACGTTCAGTGACGTTGTAACAACAGAATCTTCTAGCGTGGATGCACTTGAGAATCCGACGTTGCGACCCCAGCACGTCTCCGGTGAAGCATTCAGAATGTACGCGGACAGGCACTCCCTCAGTTCGAAAGAAGCCGTCGACTGGGTGATACTTTTTCATATGCCCACAGCTACGTAGGCACCATGCATCTGCATCACGCACTGTCCCCTTCACTACCTGGGCTCACACGAAGTGACATTGGAAGCCACATGGGCGACTCTCCGAGATCTGCGCAGCAATAATTTCAATCTTCGGATCTGGGGTTGCAAAAGCCTATAGTCGCCAGGACCGAAGCCGAAGGAAGTAGCTTTCGCTTTGCTGGGACACCGACCATCAGCTGACACTCGGCCTGGATGTCATCCACCCACATCTTGCCTCACAGAGAAAGGAACGGCCCACGGAAGACACACTTGCACACGCGGCACACGCCCTCAGCAGCAGACTTTGCGTTTCCAGGACCGGCTTTCCAAGGGCCACTGCCTGCGCCTCGGAGCAAACAGCAAAAGCCTCCTTTGCCCAGGCTGCCAGTGCAATGGCTTGGGTGATGGCAGGTCCATTGTCGCTCAGGCATTCCGACATGGCTGAAACAACTTGTCGAAAACTTGTCAATCTAGCAGTCTCATGCAAACTTTGCCAATACGATCTCGGTCCAGTGAAATAGTGATCTCATTGTCCCTGCCTGGCCGGATTTCTGGCAAAGTGAAGAGCTGCGGCTGCGGCGAAATGCAGCAAAAAGTTCCGTTGCATAGGAGGGCCCCTTGCCATTCAAGCACCTACGAACCCTTTTGTGTAGCACTGAAGCTACTTCATGTCTTCCGTCGCCGGCGACTCCTTGCAATGCAAGACAACATCTGCCAGGTGCAATCAAATGACTCAGTTGAGTTGACTTTGCTACTAAGTTGGAGCGCGTGTTGAGGTGCTTGTCCTGCTTCGGGATCTGTGGCGTCCACGGCTGCGGTGGCGAATCTTCTCTTTTTGGGCACCTGCACGGCGATACGTGTTGTGTTTCGGACAAAGGCCAAAGGTGTCAAAAGGTCAGCCCCGGAGCGCCCATCGGTTCGGCACGAGCACGAGGACCTCCCAAGCTCCAGTCCACACAAGTGTCGTCAAGTTGCTCCTAAACCTCCGGCCTGGCGATCGCGATCTTCTTCGCGAGGCCTTGCAAACGCAAGCTTCTTTCTGGCGCAGCTTTACTATCAACTCTGTCTCAGCGCGACACACTGCGATGGCTGTCGCGGTGTGGTGCAGGATTCAGAGTAACACTTCTGCTTTGGAAGCGATCATAGAAACGATCTGGAAATGGCCCACCAACGGCACGGGGTTCCCGACCACGATCCTCCACCTTGCATTGGTTTGATGCTTATCCCAAAGCTGCACTGCGATCAGCCAGGCAGCATTCAATTGCTCGCTCACTCCTTCCCTCCATCACTCAGTAGTTCACACCCTCCCTCGACCAACCTTGGTGCTAACTTCTTCTCTCTGCTCCTGCGTGTCCTTTGCTACATTTCGCGATTGGACATCACCGTGACAGCTCCGGCGACGCGTCTTGCGCCATGAAGGCATCTGGGATGTGGCACCCAAAACCAGCTAGGGGTGAGGACCCAGGCCTGCGACTTACCCCAATCTTTCCGAACAAGGAAGGGAACCCAACACCTCTCACCCCTCACTTCTCAAAAAGATCTTCCAAGCAAGCGTGACACCTCGGAATCCACTGTAGTCGTCGTCGTGGCAGTAGCAGCGGCAGGAGGAGGAGGAGGAACAGGAGGAGAAGGAGAAAGAGGAGGAGTGGTAGTCCAAAAGCAGGGGTTCGGGAGGAGGTGCAGCCTTAACAAAAACTGCGGACATCCCCCCATTTGCAACCATGGTTCGGAAAGGATTCCCTCGAGAGCGTGAGGTTCTCAATTCTTTTGTAGGGTTTAGGCTTCAGATTTCAGGAAGGGTGCCGTGCTTGTGTCTCCTTTGTGCTTTCTGTTGTTTATTGTTTGCTTCGTTCGTTTATTGTCACGTTTACTTGTGTTGATTTCGCTTTCGCGGCCTTCTGTATGTCTTTCTTGCGTTCCTTGCTTGTGTCCTCATTTGTCCGTGTAGTCCTGATTATATCTTAATTGTTCTCTTTGAATCGTTGTTTGTTGCGTTTGTTTCTGCGGTCTTGCAAGATTGGCCCGGTCGTATTTAGCAATACTCGCCCGGTCAAGGAGGCCGTGGAAAAGTGGGGCGCTGAGTATTCTGCATTGTCCCTGCGGACCGAGGCTTCCACGCGGGCGAGCTTCCCCTCACAGAACTAGGACGCGTGCGTGCAACGGCTGGCAGGCACCTCTTCTCCTTATGTTTCTTGATCTTCTGCTTTTCCGAGTCTCTCCATTCCGCTTTTGCGCTCTTCGGGCCTTTCGTTCCGGAAGGCCGCCCACACGAAGAGGAGGGGCCGCAGGCCTTCAGGCATGAGGCCCGCTAGACGACGCAAGCCCAAACTCACGAGCGAGATTCCTTGGCCGGGCTGGTGGTCGTGACAGGGTGGATGCACCTGGTATCGCATGTCCCAAAATGCATTGCAAGGTCAGCACATGCCTACACGACTCTGTGCGACGTGCCTCTAAGAGGCAGCGTCGGTCGCACACTCGACCAGGCTCCGATCGGCCTTACAACGGATTCTCGGGAGCACGGCCGTCGGCATCCGGGCATGATTCAGACAAGCGAAAACGAAAAACATCGGCATTCCTTGATTAAACCCTGGTGTAGATACGAACGGCTCGCGGAAACTCAAAAGTACACACACACACACATATATATATATATATGTACATGCATACACATACGTACATACATACATACATACATACATACATACATACATACATACATACACACACACATACATACATACATACATACATACGTACATGCGTACATGCGTACATGCATACATACACACACACATACACAGATACACACAGATACACACAAATATACACATATACACATATATACATGTATACATGTATACATGTATGTATGTATGTATGTATGTATGTATGCATGTATGTCTGTATATACTTACATATATATATATACATATATATAATGTGTGTATATATATATAGATAGGGTTTGGGATCGAGCTCCTGTAGCGAGCATGCCTGAACCCCCAGTGCAACATGCACGCTGTGAGCCACCGCACGCTCTCCGGGCAAAGCGTTTCGCTTCACGGAGAAGGGTGCACCTGGCCCCCCGAGACCGAGGCCAGCAGCCACCGTGGAGATCGTTGTGCCTCTTGGTGGAGCACCATTCCGCTCCGTCATACAGCGAGCTGATGGGAGGCAGAGGCAAGACCGAATGAGCTGGTTGGCAAAATGGGCCCTCGGATGCCTGGGACTGGCAGCAGGCTGGAACGTGGCGTGGACACAAGGGTGCTGAGACGTGGAACCAGCAGCCTATACACGCTGCCTCTCGCTGCCAGCAGGAAGAGTCTCCCCAGCCACGAGATAAGTCGCCCAGAGCAAACAACCAGGCAAGCCGAGATGATGGAGGTCGACGACGGTACCGCGCCGGTCACCGGGTGTCTGACTCTCCCCCCTCGACTTTTGATCGAAGGGGGCTCGGCTGGACCCCCCCATGTGAACCCTCGCCAGCCTGGGGGAGAAGGAAGAAAAACGTGCTATCCCCTCAGCAGTGAACTCTCTCTCTACAACCCACAAAAGCAATACCACCTACAAGTACAAGAGTGATCAAGGTGGAGAGTATATTGACGAGTATTACCGCGTCCCAGCTGCTGAGCTGTCAGGCGCTCTTCTGCTAATCTCTGGGTTTACAAGCTGCAAGTATGCTCTTGGAGACCTAAAACTGGAGCTGGCCGATGCTGACACAGCGACCGGGCTAGGAACATTCAGAAGAAGGCAGCCTGCAGTTCAACACCTAGTCCGGCTCTTCACCAAGAGTTGCAAGAATCGGGCTCTCTCACAAGACAAGCAAAGCAAGCTAAGCCCCCGCGGACGTGAACTTTCGGATCGCAAGCGAGAGCTTTGGCACGACCGTGTCTGTAGATGTCTTTGATTTCACGTTCTCGACGCTGCCCGGAGCTTGTGAGTAGGATTCTGACTTTCTTAGTCTCAACCTCGAACATATGAATTTACAATTGGCCCGGTATGCAAGGCCCACACGAGCCATGTTTGCGTCAGAAGACTTGCCAAGCTGAGAATGCGGCCCAGGGCTGGGGAAGGGTGCGGAGCCTGCCTTCAGGAGAAGCATGCTCAGCATGAAGCTGGAACTCGAGCGTTTGGAGTCCGTCTTGCAATTTGGTTAATGGGCTGATGGGCTGGATGCGGCTGGAAAGCCTTCTGCCGAAGGCTTTTGAGTTGAAATGCTGTTGCTCGCGGCCTTGGCCTTGGGTTTTGCTGCTTTGCTGCGGTGTGCTTTGCCTTCGGCTCTGAGGGATCGCTGGTAGGCTGGCGCACTCTGAATGGAGTGCGGAGTGCGGGCAGTGAAATCGAGTCTAGCTTTTCCTGGGCTAGCAGCATTGAGTGGACTTATCAGCAATCTTCGAAGCTACGAACACCTATTGACAGCCTTCGATGCGCTCAGACAACGACTAAACTTGCTGTGGCCCGTCCTGACTTGGGCGTGATGATCTGCGTGAGCCCTTGATCCCACTCCTGACAAACTCGTTTTTTCCTGCCGAATGCTTCCCATGCACTCGTTTGGGTCCCAGAATGCTAAGATTCGGACTTGCCCTTGCCTTTGCCCTTGCCCGCCGCACTCTTGCCCCTGCCCTTTGGGCCCATGGCAGAAGCGATGCGTGCCACTGCGGCAGATGGCGACGCAAGCTTTCCTGTACTGCTCAGGTCATATGTTTTCCTTGGGCCCCCTGGGAAGCATCGCACAACTACAAGCTGCAGATGCTGCCTGTCCTGTACTCAAAGATGACATTCTTCGTGAAGCTCCTTGCTGAGTCAAGATTATCTAAGACGTGCGTGTGAACGAACTCAAAGAAGTATAGTATCTGAGGCATGGCACGCAGAGCTGGGCTGTCAAAGGGATTTGCCTGCGCGCGACAGCCGAGCAGCTCTCAAACAATAGGATCTGGTGTCGTAGCCTCAAGTTCCCGAATGCGCCAGATTTGAGTGAAGGAGCCGGCAACACTTTCCAAGGTGAGGCTTCCACCCTGCAGTGCGATCTGCACAAAACGTAATTAAACATGATATGCGGCGATATGCGGCTTGAAAATGCCGGTTCGATGTTCCATGGGCCTTGGTCATGAGTCCAGTGCTGTAGAGGATGCTCGCCTTCAGGAGCCCAGCAAGACGGCTTCGCCCCCTGGGGGCTGGGGGCCCGACTGTCTTGAAGCCATTCTCGTCTTCTTGAGCACCGCAAAGCAAAGCACCCTGCCAGCTCCAAATGCCACATAGCGAAATCACTCAGTGATGTGCCCCGCCCACCTGCTCTACAGCCCGACCCAGGCCCCGATCTCGCTGGACGCGTCCATCTGCTAGGACTTTTCCTGCAGACGCCTGGCGATCTGAGTGGTTAACGATTCTTGATACGGAATGGCAAGCGTGCCTCGAATCGGGTCGACATCTCAGAGGCAACCCCTTCTTCGCCTTCAACTGAGCACAGCCTGGGCAAGGGCACAGAGTATCGGGGAGAGCAGCGCATGACAGCACATGCAAAAGACCACCGTTCACATCTGTGCTGTCGGTCAATGTAGCTTTCTCCGTAGTCGGAGTCTGTGAGCTGCATAGGACGTGTTGCACGGTACAAGTATGGTATGGTCCGGAAATGCTTGCGATCTCAATGTATTCAACGTTGGTGCTTTGTTTGGGGTTTTGTTGGGTTTGGGTACTGGCTTTGAGGCTTGCCTGTCTGCAGTTGTACTGGGCGCTTGCGGCTGGGGCGGCATCGCTTCGGTGTTTAGGGCTTGAGCGAAGGGTTGAGAGTTGAGGGCCTGCGGCTCACATGTTGACGGGTTTAGGGTTCAGGCTTTAGGGCTGTGGAGGTTTGTAGAGTTTCGTCGTGGGCAGATCAAGGCCCTCCAGAAGCCTCGCGCGACACATCTATTGGCATCGAAGTCTCCTTGAGTATGGAGACAACTGCGAGAATTTGATGCTAAATATCGGGCGCGGAGCGAGCGATGTCAACAGGTAGTAAGATCTGCGACGAGTTCGTCACAAGCATCACGAAACAAGCAAGGAACAAAAGCGGGGAACAGAAATATATTATTTACAAGAAGATTTTCAGACGGACCCGATGCTGAGACATCACACCTGCGACAAGTTCAACACCCGACGAAATCCAAAACGGTACGACGAAGCGGGGCTCTTCCTTTTTGGATGGAAGGAAACGCATCGCGCCGGGTCCGTGCCATTCGCCAGTTCAGGGCTGTACGGCGCCGGGGGACGCATTCTGCCTCCCGGCCAAACGCCCGCCAGTGAGCGACGACCCATACGTCTCAATAGATACAAAATCGCCAAGGGTGGAGAGGGTGGGAGCTGGAAGTCGGAGGGCGTCGCGCAAAGCCGCAGATGCTACGGCATATGCCTCGATCGCCGAACATGTCCCTGCACACACAAGTGTGTTTCACCACACTCTCGAAGATGCCCGACCCCTCTGCCAGTGCACATGAACTTCCAGCACAAGCACGTAAGCTGCAGCAAAACCGTTGTATAATTTTTTGCCCTCCATCCTACATTTAGTAAAAAGGGATCTTTCAATCAGTACTGTATCGAATGTGTGGTCAACTATGGGTTCTGATGTTGGGAGTTTTGCAGGAGTAAAGAGCATAAGGGAAAGTGACGCCGCGGGATGCCCGCGGAAAAGCATCGCCGGGACGGCCGGGACGCGGCTCCCGCTGTGAGGTGATGCATGTTTTGCGCACTCACCGGCCTCCCGGCCTCTGGGAGGGCAGGCTTCGTTGTAAATTCCAACACTTGGGCCCGCTTTTAGCATCGAACACCCTGACTTGCGCCAGTACTTGGGGGACAGCATCTTGGCCGTCCTCATGAATCCCGCCAGTACGTGAGGGAAGCACAAGCGCCGTGCTTCTGAATTCCGCCAGTACTTGAGGAAACCGCCAGTACTTTGGAAAACATTTTGAACATCGTCCTGAATCCACACCAGTATTTGTGGGAAGCATGGTGGGCGCGCATTGAAGGGGATGCACTTTGGTCGTGGTCTCCTGGTGGTACGTGGTCTTCTGGTGGTCGGTCTGGTCGTCGTGGTCGTAAAGGTGGTTGATCACTGTTCGGGGATCTACGCTGGCCTGACCGATGCTTTGCGTGAGGCATACTCGTTCCGGCCCGACCTTTGACTGTGCCTCGAGCTCCAAGGATGCACCCCGACCGAACCGACTCACTCCAGTGCTTCAGAACAGTGGATGGTTCGTTGAAGTGTTTGTTCATATCACTGTCATTGGGGGAGCCATTCTTGCATGCCGACAATGCAATAACTGGCCATGCACGGAGCCATGAAAAGTTCCGGACTGCTCCAGGCTTTGACACAAGGTGCCGCCGATCAAGCCCTGGCCACAGAGAACAAGACGCTCTGCCAGCACCGACCAGTGGAGCACGCTCCTCGCCACGAGGTGGCCCGAGAACCTGCGAACACTGCGAACGGTACCAGACGCGCATGGCTTCTCATGCGGCTTTCCATGCCTGCAAGCAGAAGTCGCCACAGATAATCCAGGCACCTGCCCTCAAACCACTGGAGGGAGGTGCAGAACCAGGACCTCCGGCCTCGCCAAGGGAGCTGCGCACATCTTCACGCTATGGGCACTGTCGGCACCTGTTCTGTCAGCAGCTCCACGGCAGCCACGTGCGAGTCGCTCTGGGATATTCGCCGCCAAACGGTTCCTGACAAGATCAACAGCACCAAGCTTTTCGAAGCTTGTCGTAGGCCACCCTCTTTGCAAGTGTCTTTACATTGGTTCTGGCTTCTCTGGCGTGCTCAAACGAATCTGTTGGCTTCCTACATTCTTGGATGGCACGTGGATTGGAAGATAGTGGGCACCAAACCCTAAAGCCGAAAACTCGGATATACGCAGTTTTGAGGCTGTGCAAGCGCGCGGGGACTATGACGTGGATACGGGAGGCCGCTCGGAGACGGTCTCCCTACGTACCTGCAGAAAAGGATGTGCCCCTGCGGCATCCAGGTTAAGATACCTAGACTACCTACTAGCAGTGCTTTACGTGCGCGCTCACTGGCAAACACGGCAGCATGTTGTAATATCGTTGTAAAACATCTGGCAATGATCTGAACACCGGACCATGTTGACCAGCTTGCACGGTACGACTTGCCGCCGTGTTGTCGGTTCAAGCAGCCGCGTCATTGCACCCACCGGCCAACATTTAGTCACAAGATGTTCCCAGCACCACAACACCTTCAGCGGCATCACTGTTCGCTCCCACAGGTCATGCCTACAATGGCTACTGAATCTGAAGAAGATCGAGCCCATCTTCACACCACCATCACAGGTGTGGCAGACACAGCCGGAACCACCGCAGGGCACGCCGATCACATGATGCACGGGACCGCGCAGGCGACCGAGACCAATGTGACACCACACCGAAACGCAGTTGCTAACCGTCACCGTGACCTTCCCGAACTGACATTGCCGTGCACCCACAGTTCCAAGCTCCACAGGAAAATCACCCAGCACCACGAATCCACTTAACTAGCCATCACTGGCACTCCCACCCCAGTCTCAATATGTTCGGCCAAGCACCAAGACATTTATGTTGTGCTTGTTCATTGCGTGTATAACTCGTCCACGTGTCGATATGGATGACTTCTACAGCCCCCCTTGTCCCAATGCCCAAATTTTGCCGCAGACCGCACAACAGGTGGCACTTGTGGTCGCCACGGTTCAACCGCAGCGGGGGCGGTTTCTTCCATGCCTCCGCCGGGCCGAGCCCTTTCGACCCCTCCGAGTTGCGTTCCTCGTGCCTAGGCCCTTCGTGGAGAACGAATTTTTGGCTCGCATGTCTCTAAAGGATACACGTTGGTGTGGGCTAATGACTAATGTGAGGGAGATCATTTGCATGTCTTTCTAGTTTGGGGGTTGGTCAGAATCAGGTTTGTGCTTACACTGTGAAGGGTTGGGGTCGAGGTTTCATGATCCTGTTGGGTGGGAACAAGTGGGCGGGTGAGCATGGGAAACCCTCGGACGTCCTTCGGGAATGTCTTTCATCTCAGACGAGGAAACCTTGGAGAACAGCGCCGGATGGCGCGACTGACAGATGACGAGACGGGTTTTTTGTTGCGCCAGCAGGTGACCAGCTGCGAAGTGAGGCTGCCCGTATGCAGCGGCGTCGGCTCGGTGTCGACCTGATGCTCGGAGACAGCTCGACAGCTCGACCCCCGCAAAGCCGGCACACCGAGGCATGTGCAGCTATCTTTCGAATAGCAACTGCCTTGCTGCCTTCTTCATGCACCTCGCTGTTGGATCTTCAAGGCGCTCCAGAACTCACTTGACTCGTGACTCTGGGAACAAGTGACTTGGCTACTGCACGCTCTGACGCGGTCCACACAAATTCACTGTGCGACTTCAACCCGAGTGCGTGAGCAACGGGTGTTGCCAAGCCATGCGATGTCGCTTTTGTGTGCAGTCTGCACCCACTTGGCAGTGAAACCAAACTCAGCAAACGGCAATAGAGTTACTAGATACACTTCCTGCACGGCCAGACGCACGGGTCTGATGGCTGCACGGTGCCCCACTGTTCAGAAATGATGACTTTACAAGGTCCGCTTGCTGGACTTGGTTTACGCTTGACGGCCCTGCACAAAGAACTGCTTGTCTGCAAGGACAGGATCTGGCGAGACACCTCCTTGGCATCGTCCTTCGGCTCGAAGGTAGTGCTGTCTTCCTACAGAGCTTCACAACCCATGCCACGACCCATCGACCCGGCCCTGTTGCTGGAAGCAAATGCTGCCCGGCTGCCAAGGCAAAGGAGCCCGCTATCACTCTGAATGGCTCGCCAAAATGCGCCTTGAGGCTGACTCACAGCTCAGGGATTCGACTCGAGTCTCCCAGGGTCACCTCTGCCAGAAGGCCACGACGGCTCACAAAGCGTAGTCTCCTGAGTGCTCGCATCGCACAACTCGCACAGGCAGAGCCACGTCAAGCCGCACTCCTCGACCCGTGGAAAGCCTGTTCCGAGGGCGGGAGGTGACCTTGTCTGTGCCGTTCGGCTTGTGCGCCGAAGCGACTGCCATGTCAAGCGTTTTGAGTAAGTGTTGTTCAAGATGTTGCGGGCTTTTAACTCCAGCATCTGCAGTAGCTCGTGGCGCTTCCACGGGTTTTTAAGACAACGCGAACGTTGTCGACAGCAAACGTGTCTTCATGCCTTGGATGAGAATACCAATCGGCATTTGATGCCGGAAGTGACAACCGAATCGAAGCCCTTGGCAACATGCACTGATGACTGATGCCGTTGTCTAAAGTGAACTCTGCTCAACTTGCCTGAATAAGTTAAGTATGTTGCAGCCATGTGAAGGAACTGTCACTCCTCAGGTTTTATGCTGCAGGCTTCCACGGAACTAACAAATCCCCACGTTTGCCACTTCTGTTTTGGGGAGCAGTGCAGCAGTGCATCGGGAAAGCGGCCCCACCAAAAGGATGATCTGAGAAAATCTGGGAACCGCAAGCAGAAACAAGGACGGATTTTGCTGGCATTTTTGGATACAATGGCTTGGTGAGAAGACTGGACTCTCGTCTGTGCAAGTTGGCACTTTCGCTTTGCTTGAGTTTTCCATGCTGCCAGTGAACGGGTTGAAGATTTGTAAATTTGGTAAGCTACGGGGGAGTGCATGCATACTGTAGCAGACCCATGCTGGACCTGGCAGTTCTGGTACTTTTCGTCCAATAAGCTACTTGACTTACGCCTCCATCCTGCAGGGTTCTGTATTGCTTGTGTCTACTTGAGTTGCTGTTGGGTAATGTCGACTGTGGCTGAAGACCTAGTATGAAATTGAAGAGACAGCCCGGTAACTTCGTCTGTACTGTCACATTACTCGTCTGCGCTGATGCGCAGTTGTTTGCTTTGCCCAAATCGTGTTCTACTCTCCCGGTGCATCTCAGGGGTATGGAAGCCGAGCACACGTTTCCAGAGGCAAGGATGCCTTGCTTGTCCCGACTGAGCTGAGATCTCGACCTTGGCCTGGGTCATCTAAGCCGGCTGAGTCGTCATCAGCACCTGGTTATTGGGCTTTCTTCGCTTCAGCAGGCATGTTGCAAATGCAAGCCTTCATCACCGACGGAATCAGCAGACCATACACCATCCTGCGACAATGGTGAAGCTTGGTCTACATGTTCCCTCTTGTTGATCGGGCGAACCACTGATACGTGGTCAGACCAATCTAGATCCCAGATGATCCTAGGGTCAAACCGAAAACCTCCAAGACAGGAATTGCATGAGGAGAGCATTGTCGTTTCGACAGTCCAGACGTTCAAGCACCTCGCATGCTACGAGGCTGACTCGACAAGCCGGACTGACAGGTTTCGAGGTTTCGGGGTAGAACTGGCACCGTCCCTTCATGTAATTTTTCCTGTGCGGCCAACATCTGTGCGAGTCTTCCATGTCTTCCCTTCCAGAAACCCGTGCGCAAGCGGGCTGATAGTGGGTCGTCAACCGCTGGGCAACCGTGCTGAGCTTGAAGCAAGCCCAAAACAAGAGTGCTCGATGCTAGGTGGGCAGCAGTTAGGTGGCTTGCGAAAGACTCAGTCTGAGTAAGGCAGCTGAGTTCGGACGTCGCAACGCAGGATGCTGTCGGTGCGCAGGCTCCTCTACCCAAATGCCCGCGAACATGGCGAGGTCTTGAGGCCGAGCTTTGGGCTGCGCGATGGCGAGGCTGCTCAGGCCGGCCTTGGCGAGGGCTCCTTTCACGTGTCACCCTGCTCTGCTGTGACTCCTTCACCAAAAAGCGTCGGGCAGCCGCCAAGACCGAGGCCGATGGTCCAGGATACACCTTCGAACGCTTTTTCTGACTGCAGAGCTTCACAAGCCTCCTTGCCTCCGTCACTGGTCGCACGCCATGCCCGTCTCGCACCAGGGCTTCCGCAACAGCAAGCTTGGCCGAAGAGTAACAGATAAGGTACCTTCAGGCACCAACACTCGCTGTGCTCACGTTCTTAACACGTGGATCTTCAGCAGAGTCACAATGCTAGCGGATCGACACAGGCTATCTCCAGCACTTGAAGGTTTGCAGCGAGTAGCTGCTTGCACCTGACCAAATCAGCAAACTCTGAAGGTAAAGCAGCCATTCCGTTGTGTCACATCCCAGAGCTGAGCGGCGGGACACATGGCTGACTTGGACCTTGCTCGGCTGACCCAGAGCGCGCAAAGCACAAAAGACCTGCCCAGCACATGCACTGGAATTACAAAACGGAACAGATACTCTTGGTTCTGCCCATTTCTTGAAGTAAGTGAACAAATTCGAGTCCGAGGATGACTTTTGCGAGGCAGCCAAAAACTAAAGCTTGCAGAATCGGTCAAACGGGTCAATCCAGGTGCGATGTCTTGTTGTTGTCTCTTGGATCCAACTGCTAAGCAACGGCCTTCATGATGCACTCTCCATACCATCAGCCCAGAGTTGTCTCTTCAGTTCTTAAGTGCAAACTTCACATCTCCAATCAATGGACGTCGAAGCTCCGCACTGGCAACCATGCGCTCTACATCAAATGTCTCCGTGAGCAGGACTGCAGGGTTGACGCTTGTTGCCACCATGGCCTGCGAGTCTGAAGCTCCTTAGATTCCGGTCCAATCACCCATTTGGTGTCCCCTGCTTCGTGATCCTACATCGGCTCGCTGCAGCCAAGTGTGTAACAGTAGGCTGAATAAGAACCAGCAGCGTGCGTCTTCTGCACCGGGCTGAAGATGCTCCTGACTGTGCATGAAAACGACCGCTCCCACCCAGGACTTCCAGGACCCTGCCGACCTCAGAGCCAGATGCCTGAAAGCATGCCGTTTAGGACTCTGCCATGCATGCGTCCCTCCTCGGCCTCGTTCTCGGAGCTGGCTGTGCCTGTGGCGAAAGAGGTTTGCCTTCGCACTCCTAAACCCAACAGCTTCGGGGTGCCGTCGGAGCGGTCTGCTCTGTCAGATGGCCTCGTTGGACATGAGGAACGGAGGAGGCAAACGTTGTTCTTGCAAACTGAGGCTTCAACCATGTGCCATCTGATGGCGGGTCGAGCGCGCAGACCTCACTGGAAAGATTTTCCATAACAGACTGCTGAAGTGCCTGTTAGAGGGTTTCATGAATTGATGCTGCTGTAAAGTGCCGCTAGTGTTATTGCACTGTTATTGCAAATCCTGCGCAGTAGACTGCGATTACCAGGACGCTGGTGAGTGTGTGTGGTACAACAAAGGAAGGTTCTCAATGCCATAGAGACCATGAAGAGCATGATAATAGGATTAAACCCAGTGCATGTCCAGGGCAAGCTTGCCTCGTCCGTGTACGTAATCTCCGCAAGCCCTGTGGCATGGCAGCGCAGGGCCTTCGGTGCACGACACTTCTCTCTATTCTGGAGATACCTTCTCCCTGATTACTTTGAGCGGCCCAGTAAATTTGCTTGACACTACGTACGGATTCCATAGGGCGCCGACGGAACTGTCAGCTTGCGCATTTGCTGTGCACGGAAAAGCCGAAACTGGTGTTGTCTGAGAAGCTCGCTGCACCAAGGCGACGCCGGATCTCTCGAGACCTGCCCCGTCAAGTCAGGTCATGTCACACTTCACACTGCAAGCTGAACATCGTACCGTGCGAACATGCCTGAACCTTAACAAACTTTAGCCGCAGCGCAAAGACAGTTTGACCATTAGCCGTGCGCTGCCTTGTTGATGCCCCCATGAGGACTGCTCGCTTGTGCTGGCAGCTTGAGATCTGATAACTGGTGGGCTCGCGCTTGCTTTCTAAGGGCAAATGCCTGGGAGCTCGAGAACTCGATTCAGGTCAAGGAGTGAAGGAGAAGGAAGAAGTGAGGGAAGGCTTTGGTTGCCCGCTCCCTCTCGTATCCTTGTCCTATCCATCACGTGCGATCGCGTGTGGGCGAAGCTTTTTCTAGGCAAAACTCCCGTTCTTAAAAAGAAGCCGCCGGCCTCAGAGCTTTCAAGTGCTCAAACTTGAAGCACAGTAGCCGTGGCCTGCAGCGCATGGCAAAGGCATTAGTCACTGCGCAGACCGCAGACCAGGCTTCCGGCTCGAGCTGGGAATTGCGGCTGCGACGGCCGTCACTTGCAGAGTCGGAAGACGAAGATCGCAGGCTGACCATGACGGCATCCCTACTGTCACGCCTTCGTTTCAGAAAGCTACGATTTCTGGAAGTATGCAGTTCGAGGTGTTCCTATGAGTACACAATTCAATTCGGGCGGATCTGTGGAGCTCTCCGGCTGCATGCCTGTGTCTGCTACTCAGCTCTGCAGCATGAGGTCGATAAATAGCCTGTCAAACTGCGAGAAGCATTTCAGAGGACATGTCAACCTTACATGTACCCCCTTGCTCACGAAAGCCTTTCGTGCAGCCCGCCTTTGCACGAATCTCTGCACGAGTTTAAGTGTTGATTTGCTGCTGCTAAGCATGCCGGGCACTTCTGGATCACTGCCGCTTGGAATAAGTCTGCCGCCTGCTGCTGCACGTCTACAAGAACATGTCGTCCAAGTTGACCCTGAGATGGGCGAGGGTAGAGCTAATACTTCTCCGCGGACATGAACTTGGCGTTGCATGTGATGCCGTAGCTTGGCGGTGCAAAAGCTGCGACCTCCGGACTCCTTAGTCGTCCGTGTAGTCGAAGTCGTATTTCGCGGATTTCAGGCCCTTGGGCCTACAGTCCAATGGACCACCTGCCGCCTCGGAAAGCTCCCGCACGCCACGCGTGAGTTGTTGGAGAAACGCGGGATCCGACGACGCGTAAATCGCCTCGGGCACGGAGCTTTCCGCAGCTAGGAGGCACCTATCCTGGAGCGTACATTCCCGAGGTGCAAAGCGCACCTCCACTGAGGCGCCGAAGGCTGTCGACAAGCGCTTCAGTCGCAGGGATTGCAGATGGTCTTCGAAGAGTTCTGCCCAAGACACTTGCTGGCTGGTGATTGCATTTCCTAGGCTTGCTGATGCACTTCGCCAGGCACTGCACCGACTCATTACTTCAACTGCTCTGACCAAAGCCAACGTCTTGGAGCGTGTCCCTGTCGGATCCGCATACATGGCACAGAACTCTTCCACTCTGGACTCCCTGAAATCGTCCAGGCTCAATTTGTTTGTGCAGCAAGTCGCGATAACGACCCCAAGCAGAGTTGGTGGCTGCGGCTCACTTGCCGGCAATCTGGATGATCGTCGGAGCTGGACAGCCATCTCTATGGACCTATCAACGCCGATCCCACAAGGGTGCTTGGCAAGCAGCACGAATCTGTCCAAGTCGTGTCGGCATGCCAGGCTGGCTAGGGCAGCGGTGTCAAAGTCAGCGATGTCTGCTTCGATGCGAATCACTTTGCCCTTCAGTGCTGTTGGCAGCTGTTCCTCTGCGCGCAACTCCTTTCTTGGGGACTCGCGCTCAACACAGATCACTGTTAACCCAAGCAGCGCGGCAGCTAGGACCGCACAGTTGGCATTGCCAGCTCCGATGTCAAGCACTCCACATCTCTTCGTGTCCCCACCGACGAGACTCCAGACTTTATGCAGGAGTGAGTATTCTTGTGGGAGAAATTTGGCATTGTAGCGTTGCGGCCGAAGAAGGCACGAACCCAGGAGACGCAAGCCTTCGGCAGGGCAAGGCCCATGAACAAGTGGCAGCTCTTGGTAACGGCATCCTGTGGCCCCAAACGCTTCCAGTAGCGCATCACGCGTCGCCCTGTCCGCTCTGTCATGTCCGACGTCTCCCAGATGCTCTTTCAGACATCCATCCAACGCTGCCAGCGCTGCTTCCAAGGCTTCAACCTGTCTGGCAAATTACTGCTAAAGTAGCCAGGCGGTACGGCCTGGCGCGACATGTGACGCAGCCTGCTTCTGAAGCTTTTTTTCGCCCTTCCTCTCTTGCCGTGCATCTCGCAAGACCTGCCAGCTAAGCTCAGCGATGTGGGCACAACTCCTGCTACCTGCTGCTGGCCTGCTTCTTTTGCTGCCGCTTGGACGTCTCTTGTTTCGGCTTGCACGGCCTGAAGCCAAATACTGAAGCTCCCTGCTTATGTGCTGCAGCTCAAACGAAATAAAATGATGAAGGAACATGCAAGCAGACGGTTTGCAATGATTTGAAACGCAAGCCAATTTTACTCTCCCAACAGAGGCCAGCTTGCATACCATCCCTTCCCGGCTTTCATAGGACTCAGCTTACCATGAGCTCATTGTTTCGCTCACAGCTCGCCTAGAGGCCGGCGTCAGCAGCATCATGGGCCCTGTGTTCATCACCCGACTCCCAAATAAAGGGAATCCATTGGGTGTCCGCAATGTCCCGGGCCATCGTGGAATCATCGACCCTGTGTTTCTCCGACGACTCTCCAATGACCTCCCCTTCTCGAAGTCCAGCAAAGGACAACGGCCTGTGTGTCTCAAGCAGTAGAGGACAGTATCAGAATCGGCATAGTCCGCTGACTCTCCAGCGTTATTCATGCGCCGAAAAGAAAGCTGTTGCAAGCTGGGGCCGTTGTCCGGAATTATCAGAGCTGAGGCAAACATCATGTGAGTCATGCTTCCGATTCGATGTCGATACACACTAAGTCACTAAGACTGAGACACAAGAATACGTAGTGTGGGCCGACAACTCCTCCCGCGACAAGCGAAGTCCTGGTCTGTCCTGGCGCTTCCGGCCTCCCTAAACTCAGCCGACACTGTGTGTGCGAAAGCTTGAGGACACAAAGTGTTAGGAGTCACAGGTCGGTTCACATCCAGGCTGTCGCCTGTTTCTGCAACGGCCGTGTCACTCAATTCGAACACTTCTTCCCTCCATGTCTTGACAGCCAAGCGTTTGCTCCGATCGTTTGTGTGCCAGCTTGGGTTTGGAGTTCCAGGCGGCAAGCATGTAGGAAGGCTAGTGTAACACGAGTACTGAAACCTTCTTGGCACCCGGTCGGTGCATACATGAAGCCACAACACAGCTGACAGATGCACGGGTAGCGAAGTTAGTTCAACGGATGCTGTAAGTCGGCGCCCCTGGCGGAGTGTATGCCTCGTAAACACAAGTTCGCGAGACCGATTGAACTCGGCGATTAGAGCTCACATCTCACAGCAAGCGCCGTGCGGGCCGGGAGATAAATGAATCCATCCATGGCTCACATCACGTCCCAGTCCATTTGCGAAGAATTGAATTCGAGACACACGTTTGTCAATTTTCCAATCATGTTTCAGGACATATCGTAGATTTTGTGCAGGCTACGACCATGACCTCACGCCGGTTCCCCGATCCAATGATGCCAAGTGCTTAAGTGTATCCCAGTAGTATGAAGATTCGAACTATGGTCTCTCAGGCTATCACTGCTTCCAGATTATCAAAAACCTCTTTTGTCCCATGGATCTCTGTCCACGCGCATGGGAATTTATTGTGTATGGCTCCATGGTTTTATCCTTCCTTCTGGCATAAAGTACCGACTCCTTCGCAGCTTTATTCGCAGCAATGCTCGCAGCTCCTGGGACACCTCTACGGACACTCATAGTCTCTGGAGAATAAGGCGATGTATCTGAGCTTGCATGCATACAGGCATGTCAGTGCTCCCAACAGAGCGAGCGACGACCGGAATCTTGCCTTTTCGACCCGAACGGTTCTGAAAGCCTCCGAATTACAGTCATGTGCAGAATGCTCTTTCTCCATCCCTACGGCATCCCAAATTCGAGCAACTCATTCTTCCTCCACTCTTCTGTGGATGGATAAATAACATTCAGCTCTACCGCCAAGTATAAGCATATTATCAAGATAACACACGATGGCGATGTCCCCTAAATAGATTCTGAACGTAGGGAGCCTTCGCATCAGATCATCCCAAAGTAGTTCTGTTCTGAGAGTAGGCAGTACTGACGGGCAACAGACTGATGTCTGAGCCCTGCGCGTGCGCAAAAAAGTTTTCAGGAGCCTGCTCCGGGTCCCCCCATCGGCAGTGATCAATCTTGTCAAGACGTTTTAAGTGTTTCCAAGTCCAACAACCGCTCCAGGGCCGTCTTCTGCCGGTGGCACTCCAGGCACAGGGCATCAATGTTGTGATATGATATGATGTGTTTGTTCCTTGCGGCTCCGCCAGGTCTAGTAGACTTCCGTTTAGAAAGCTTAAATGTGCTTTTGAGACGACAACTACCAACCGATGTTTGATCAAGGTTGTGAATATGCCAAGACATGCACGGGAGTTCACAGCACCAGTCTTGGCGATCCACACAATCATTCTCGCATTGATGCCATGTGATTTCTAAGCTCCACACGCCTCAGCTTCGACAGTTGCCGCCTTTGCAAGCTGGGTTCCCCTCTTCCCG
The DNA here is from genome assembly GCA_905231915.1 of Symbiodinium necroappetens. Lineage (NCBI taxonomy): Eukaryota > Dinophyceae > Suessiales > Symbiodiniaceae > Symbiodinium > Symbiodinium necroappetens. The sequence goes on along the minus strand of CAJNJA010044953.1, from coordinate 527 downwards.
TAATCTCGACAACATGTGGTTCACCAGAGGCGAGCAATGAGCGGACTTTTGCGGCAACGCAGGTCCTTCACTCATGCGCTGCAAACAAAAAACGAGCGCATCTGGCTTTTCCACGTACACCCGGAGTTTCTTACAAGGCCGGGATCCGCGCAACAAGCTTGAGCATTCGGCGGTCTATCCGAGCTCCGCTACGGCTTCACCGCCTTCTCCCCAGAAGTAATACACCTGGTCCAAATCTCAGGATACTGTGGACTGGGACTCAATCGCAGAAGGCTCCTTGCACGGCAAGTGGCCTCATCGTTGTCCCGTATGCCCGCATCCTGAAGAGTCTGACGTCCTGCACGAGTGTGCCAGGGCATGCTATGGCATACTGCCATTCAGCAGTCGTTTCTTCCTGGAAGTGGCTGGCCATTGTGGAGAAGCACAATTCCACCTTGATGCTCCTCATCTCGGAGCATGTTCAGCCTTGCAAGTAGCATCGACCCATCACCATGGAACGAGCTCGGAAAAAAAAAAAAAAAAACATA
>CAJNJA010044942.1:0-24254 GCA_905231915.1 Symbiodinium necroappetens | reverse complement strand
TATATATATACACATACGTATATATGTATATATACATTTATAATACACATTCATCTATCTCTGTCTCTCTCTCTCTCTCTCTGTCTCTCCCTGTCGTGTTCGCCTGGTGGGTCCCTTGCTGCCGGCAGCAACGAGCTGTGGCAGAAGAAGGGCCTCGTACACTGAATCTGCAAGCCATGTGCGCGCAATATGTTAGCGACACGAGACATGGAGTGTCGCCTGACGGAACCTCGCCAAGCCTAAAGTATCAGGGAAACCTGCTAATGTTCACCTAGCGACGGTGTAGTGCCTGGTTAGGTCGCTCTTTGGGCGTCTGGACGACCACTCCTGCTGCCCCGGTGACTGCCAAGCCTACAACAACAACAACGACGCCGCCAGCTCGGTTGAAAGCCAAAGCAGCGAAACCCGAGGCAGGGCACTAAGGGCACTTGCCGACCGTTGATACTGGTCTTCTTGATTTTGCATGTTCGCGGATCCATTGGGCCTGTTGAGCAGCTCGTTGCAGGTTCCGGAGCAACATGGTCCGGCCAAACCGCCGGCGACACCCAAAAAGATGCTCGGCCAGGAGAGCATTTGAGTCAACAGCTCAAGGGGTCATCCTGGAGTTGCATCTGCGAACATGGTGTTTTGTGTAGAGCAAAAGCATTTTCAGTTGACCTAGATTAGTCTGGTTGAAGTGTCCGTCTAGTTTCTACTTCGTGCCTGCATACTGCTCAGCTCAACGGTTGTGCTTGCACTCAGCCCCAGACACTTCAGTAAGCTTCACCAGGTGCACATGGTGCAAACTGCTGCGATGAGCTTCGGGCCAACGTTGCCACTTTCGGTGCTAGGCCTCTTCGTAGCGTTTTGGCGAAGCTGCGGTGCTGCATTACTGCATTACTTTCCGTAGGCATAGGTAGGCCGGTATAGGCATGAGGAAGATCTTTGGCACCAAGCAGGTCCACCCAGTCCAGCCCTTCCCGGCGTCTGAGAAGCACAGTCGAACCGTCAAAAAGAATTAACTTAAGTTCTGCACGTGGTCTCAGAAGGCACCGAGGCCGGCAGAAGCCGGACACTCCTTGAGATTTTCGCCGAGCCTCCACCCTGTGGGGCTTTCGGAGCTACGAAAGTGAGTACGGCCCAGTCTCTGACAGTCCGTGCAGGGAGGCCGCTTCCTCACTTGGACTTGACAAAGGGCAGTCCAGGGTGATTAGTTTCAAGCCGCCGTTGCCTGGCGCACGTGTGACGCGAGCTCTTGCCGAAGTGCAGCGCTTTCTTGCACACACCGGTGTGAAGGCAGTTGCTGGCTTGTCCGGGTCAGTCGGAAAAAGCATTCACTCGCAGGGTGTTGTTGTTGTTGTTGGGGACAGAGTCAAGGGGAGGGGCTATTTAGGGGGAAAGGAGATCCAAAGGAGATCCATAGAGGCTTTCCTGCCGCAGCCCGGGTATGCACTGTTGAAGAGCCACGAGCAGGCGCTTCTCGAGGAACACGGGGTTAACTTTGCTGGGTGCTTGGAGAAGTCGGAGCTCAGGGCATCTTGGCTGCAGTTAGCTTCAAGCTGTCGAGCACTCGTCGTACTCATACATCGCCGGAAAGACCCAGGCATACCCGGGCTGCTTCCGTGATGTGCTTGCTGAGGAGCTTTGGGACTGCTTCCTGGAGCTTTGCCAAAAACCCCTAGCGTCGCTCCAGGCAGGGCTTTGCTTAGCGGAAAATGCTTCAAAGTTCTAGTGCTGACTCTTCTCAGGCCCAGGTGTCGCAGCTAGCTGGCCCCAGTGGGCCCAGGTTCCCTGATGCAGGGACCCGACTTCCGCCTGCGCTCTTCCTGGGCTTGTGCTTGGGACTAGCTCAGGTCCCTTCTTGCGCCCGCTTCCTTGTGGCAAAGAGGGCCCCCAGAAGACAGCCTGAGCAGGCTCAACCTCTAAGCGCATCCCTGCTACATGCTCCGCATTGCCCCGCCACTGCAGTTGCAACTCGCCTTCTCAGGCGGACGAGGCCGAAGCCCGTCCCCGCCCGGTCGCGACTCCGCGAGTTGCCGAGGCCCATTGCGCTGGCACTTCGATGTCTGCGGTTTCCTGAGTGCAGGTTGCCTCGAGCCGGGATCGAGAAGCGCCCCAGCGGCAGCACGTGACAGCTTCCATGCTGCCTGTAGCCTTTGCGGGAGTGCTGCGAGAGCTGTGAGATTTTGCCACGCCAGGCTCAGGAGGAAGTGCTCCGCATCCTGCCACTGCGCCGCGAGGAGCTGCTGAAGTTGCGCAGGGGAAGGGGGAACACCGAGCAATGCGGGCTCTTCAACACCAAATCTGACACGGAGCTTCCGACTGTTTTCATCTTTCGGTGCAAGAGGACTTCAGATCACCGGCGGACTGGGGCTTCGCCGTGCTGGGGCTAGGGGTCTGATACTCTGTACGTGATCAGCTTGTGTTCGGTGAGAGTGGCAGCATTTCATGACATCTTGCGTCACACTTCCTGCGCATGAGGCCCCTCAGGTGCCTGACAATGCCGCAGCGGTTCAACGTGGGAGCCCTAGCTTGTGCAATTATACGAGCAGGCGGCTAAGCGGCATCTGTGTGTGTTGCCAGTATTCTTAAGTATTCCTAACTGTAACTATTCGGGAGATCCAAGGCAGCTACCGAAACTTGATGCGAAAGCTCCATCCCGACAAAGTGGTGGCCTCACCAAAGCCAAAGCAGAGATGTGTGCGCGGACATCGTGGTTATGTTTCCGATAGGTTCTGGCGACAGATGGCGTCGAAAGAAGCATCCAGCTCATCCGTGAAGCGAAGGCCTCGGCACAGGGCTATGAGTGCAGCCACTTGTCCGAAACGCTTGCAGGACATCTGCGAAAAAAGCTTTTCACGGATTGAACCTCCCATGGCACCACAGTCACTGAGGCTTGCTCCTAGTATCCTTACTCGCATCGGAGAGAGGCCTGCACGATAGTCGGAGTCTGGGAGGTACGAGGTCTTGGACAGCAAAGTCGGGCACCGGCGCTACCAGCTCCGTCTGGAGCCATGAGAGAGCGAAGAGAGAACGAGCTGATGAGAGGGGACTCAACCGCAGCCCATCTCTGAATGCCTGTGGACCTGAAGTACCAGTCACATTGCACGTAGATTTCAGACACCTTTGGAATGAGGGCTGTTACGAGCCAAGTCTTCACCTCTGAAGCGCTCATGATGTACTCTTTCGCTGAGGTTGGCTGCCTCCTCCGGTGACGGGGCCTCAGCGTTGATCAGGCTTTAGTACGGTTTGAAGGGAAGCACACGGGTCAAAACTGGAAGCAAAGCCTCCGAGGCAGGATGCTGCGCCCGTCTGCAGGTCAGGGTCTGAAACAGCGCTTTTGTGCCGATACTCTTCCTGGTTTTGCAGTTTTGCAATAAACTAACTGGACGGGTGGAGTTGGTGGGCTGTCGGAATACCTGCGTTGCTTGATCATTGATGTGAGGGTGTGTGTAGTGACCTTGTCTGTTGCAGGTATTTGGTTTCTGCCCTGGACCCGGCGTATGGGTTTGATTCTCAGTGCCTAGAGCAGGCAGGCGGATTGAGTAAAGCTTGCTGGTGACTTGTAGGAAGCCGCTCACGATCACGGTGCTAGAGCCGGACTACAGCGAGGCCTTCTCGGAGCAGATGTTATCGCTTGAATGTTGCATGACATCAGGAGCTGAGGAGGTTCGTGACAACGGAGGAGCTCACGAGTTTCGTCCTTGCAGCGAGGGCCTCCTTCTGGTCTACGTGAAGATGATATGTCTCGATAGCACGAGTCGGCAGAGGTCGGTTGTTGCATTGCCGGAGCCAATTTTTGCCGCAGCCGTCCTGCCCCAAGTGCAAATCGGACGGGTGTCAAGCAAGACGATAGACAGTGCCCAGCCGCTTGGAACGCACGCTGTGAAGGGTGTCTGTATCGCCTGATAAACAGCATGTCGTGCCAGAGGACAGAACCCTCCTGTAAGCCCGTGCCCCTACAGAGCAGTCGTTTGATGCCTTCTCAAGTTCTGAAGCGGCTCCTTTCTCACTCGCGCCCATCTGAACGTGGTGGTGCGTGCCAGGCTAGTAGAAGCGAAGCGCTGATGCAGTTCGACGGCATTGGACAGAGCAAGGCAGCACCGCCCTCTTGGAGCTATTAGTACTGGTAACTGGTAGGTCTGTGGTAGATTAGAAGTCCCGCAGCAGAAGTTGTTGGAGGCAAGGATGGAGAGCCGAACGCACTTTGGCCGCGGTTAGCTCTAGCGCGAGGTGCAGGGCACGAAGTCACGAAGTCGAAGACGACTTGCTCTGGGTGTTGTGACGTACAACATATGTATGCGAGCCAGTTTTGTCCCCAGACCCATCAGCGGAACCTCCAACTTAAGGTCTTTTCGACCTCCTTCGACACGAGACCTACCTAGGCCTTCCTCTGCAGCGACATTTTCGGGGAGTAGGGCGTGGAGAGTTTCTTTTTGTCACATCTCTTCTCAGAATTCTCTATGTGAGCAAGACACCCTTTTTTGAAGGTACTGAAGCCTGGCCTTGTCACAACGACCCACAAGATGGGTGCAACACTTGATCTTTCGCTGTGCAGTCTGCGCACGATGTCTTCGGCATCGGATTCTTCAACATCGACCACGGGAGGCGAGTGTGCTAGAGTTCGGTTAATGGCACATCTGCCGAGACCCTTGCCAACAACAGGCATGTAGTGCAGGGGCGGCCCCGTCAACCCCCTAAGAACAGACGTCACTTGAGCTTGTATGCTCCAGCGTCAGCCGTTTCCGCCGCACTAGTGGGTGACAGACCTCGTCATCATTCCGACGCTGGCTTGCAATGCAGGCGTTTGACCGGGGGTGCAAGTTGCAAGGTGCAAAGGACGATGCGTATCATGGCTCCACTCACAGACAGCCACAGTTTCAAAGAGCTAGACAGCCGCAACCGTACTGTACTCGTAGCCCTTTGAGTTTCAAAAACTGTAACCCGCGTCTGCTGCTGAGCCGTCCTCGTGTCGACCGTGCGACCGCACAGAAGCGGCCGTGCCCCTGAGTTAGGAAATATGTGAAGGCAGCAAGATTTGGGCCAGCCCTCCTTTTCCAAGCCTCCAAGCCTGACGAAGCACACAAGGCGGAAAATCATCTGTCATGTTTAGGTCTCGCCCTTTCCTCGATCACCATCTCAGGTCAGAGAAGCTTTGGAAGTGTTCGCCGACTTGTGGAGCACACTGCTGTGGCCGTGTGCCAGAGGCGCATCCGTCAGATTTCTGTGCAAAAGTTGCGAGGGTTTCGAGCGAGAACCTTGATTGCAGAGGCACTGCGCGAAGAGAACCAAGCAGCCCGGCAAATGATAGCCGACCCGGAAATATGATAGGGAGCTTTGGCTGGGGCAGCCCGGGTAGTTGACGTCGCGAAGAGAATGAGTGCAAGACCGAGCTAGCTATGTCCTGCACGATCGACTATGCAGTTTCCGCTGTGGCATTGCATCTGAGGTCTTGCACATCTAGCCGAAGGTACTTCGCCGGTGATTCGCCAGTGATTTTTCTTTGCAGCAGGTTCGATCTCAATTTCGCTCCTTGGGCGAAGACCGGACAGGTTGCATTTTGTATTCAGCTGCATGTTGAACTCATGCACTGGTTGATGCGCCCGTTGTTTGTTCACGCTCGTTAACAAATGTGAGGTCTCAATCTATGAGTAGTCTCGTGTAGCGTGGCGGCAATCGTTACGAGATTCGCAATCGACCACATTCACTACAACTACAGAACAAACACTGCTATCAGCGATCCATTTTTGCCATGAGGCAGGTCAGGCTTTCGAGCCTTCCTTGCTAGTGCCAGTCAGTGTGCTTGGGGGAGGGCTCCAAAGCCTGGCCATCGCGGAGCCTGGCGGCTTCCTTTTGAAGAAATTCTTTTGAATTGATTGCTCCCTCTTGTTCGACAGCTCGTGACTCGTGGGTCAGCTTCGAGGGTCCTGGCTGAAGCATGCTGAAGCATGTGGATTCAGGACAGTCTTCTTGATGTTGGGGCATACCGAAGCCTCCCACTTGCAGTGTGCAGCTTGTGTCTAGGTTTCACCCCTCGAGAGTTTGACGGCAGGTTGCCAGAGCACAGGCTCGAGGTGATACTCTGAGCCGCAGCGCGGCTCATCTAATCTGGTTATACAGGCCCGTTGTGGACCGAAGCGTGGAAGCAGCCTGCGCAGGGCCACCGTCTGTGACATTGGCTTTGGTGCAGGGTGCTTCTCTTCGCCCAAAAGGTGGCTCAACAGTTTCTTGTCGCCTGTGGCAACTCAACCCTCAATCGTGACAGACTGTGACCCAGCTTGTTGAGCAGATGCAGAGTAGTTGCGCTGTGCTTTTCTACACATGTCTGCATGTTGAGGGGGCCCGAGGCTCTGGATGGTGTTGCACCTAAATGCTGCCTTCAGCATTGAATTGGAACTCTTTGGCGCAAATCCTGCCATCCGCGACTGTACAGGACTTGCCTTGATCAATTTGCGCCCAGGACGACGGCAAGAATTGAGCTGGATGTGCTTCCTGATTTTGGCCCCATGTCATCGTAGGGCCTACGTCGTAGGGCCCTTCTAGTTCTGTCAGGCCAATGTCGCTGTCAGAAACATGAGGCCGCCCTTCGTCCGTAAGTTGTGGTTGAAGTCTTGCCTAGAATCCAGAACCTGTCCTTGTTCCTTTCCATGTCAAGCTGGCATGACTTCACTTTCTCTGGAAAGTATGGCAAGAACAGCAAGCACCTCTCCAGACGTCACCGGTTGGACGTGGAAGTTGAATGCGCTGGGCAAAGCGAGTCAGTGGGAGCTGGCCGTGCAAATTCTCACCCAGTTAGAGCCATTGCAGATCCGGCTAAATGAGATTACATTCGGTGCCGTCATGGGTGCTTGTTCTAGAGCAGCCCAGTGGCAGTCGTGCCTCCAGCTGATGGAGGATCTAATCGGAAAGGAGCTCCGGCCGAACATCATTATCCACAACACAGCCCTAGCTGCATGCGAGAAAGGCTCGCAATGGACAGTGGCACTTCAGCTTTTCAGTAGCTTGCCACGAGCGACTGCAGATCTCGTTACCTACAACTCCCTGATCACCGCGATGGGTCGGGCCCTTCGCTGGAGCTGCGCCCTGAGGTTGCAGCAGACGTTGCAGGAAGCATTGCTGGAACCGGACCGGATTACATTCAATGCTGCCATGAGTGCCTGCAGTCGAGCGGGTCGCTGGGAGTCGGCCCTGGACCTTTTAGCAGATATGCTTCAGACGGGTCCAGTTCCGTCTCTAGCAGACTTCAATGTTATGATCAGCGCGCTGGGAGACGCCGGGCAGTGGGAGCATGCCCAGCAGCTGCTTTCGGTTGCAGTCACTGCCGCGCTGGATGCAGACGTTGTGACGTATACTTCCTTAATCTCGGCTTTGTCAATCGGGAAGCGCTGGGAATCAGCATTAAGCTTACTTGTTGCAACGGTCGAGAAGAGCCTACAGCCTCAACTCGGAAGTTACAATGTGGCACTTTCGGCACTTAGACGGGCTCATGCCTGGCGCAATTGCCTTCGGCTTGCAGCTGGTGCTTCGGCAGCTGGCCTGCATCCTGACATCATCACTCAGAACGAGTTGCTTCGGGCCTCGGCCCGTGCGGGTCAATGGCAGTTGGTCCACAGCTTGCTTCGCGGCCTAGGAACCCTCTCCTGTCGTCCGAGCCGGATCACCTTCAATGCAGCCTTGCAGAGTGCCGAGTTTGGCCCAGGCGTCGATCTCACTCTCCAGCTGCTGGACGAGATGCCGCAGCTGCGTTTGTCGCGGGAACCTGTTGACTTTAGCCCTGTCATTCTTGGCTTTTTGGCTGCTGGGCGCATGCAGAATGCCCTAGAAGTCTTGGGTTCCATGCTGGAGGATGTGTGCGGAAAGGGTTTGGTACATGTGGCTGCGCAGTTTGACAGGTGCAGCCTGAAAAGGTTGCGAAGGACGAGGGCACTACAGGCCATGGCAGCCTGCTTGAGCCCACTCCTTTCTGCCTGCGAGAGCGAGACCAGCGAGACGGAAGCTGGCACGGAGCTTGCCTTGCTCCAGCTTGTCGGCTTCGGCATAGACTATCAAGAAACGGGGGAAGGCCACGACTCAAGCCATGAGGAGCTTTTGCAACTCGCGCACGCACTGGCTCCCGTCGGCCTTGCCGCCAGGCTTTCGGCTCGCGGCAGGGCCTCCGAGGCCTCGGAGCTGCTGTGGGAGCTTCTGGATCGCCCCGTGCCCGCGGGGCCCGCGGGGCTGGAGCTTACGGCGGTGCTCAGCCGGCGAGCCGCACTGGCCTTGCAGGCAGAGCTCCGAAAGCGGCCCGTGGTTTATTTGCCAAGTCTACCTCGCTTGGGTGGGGCCGAGGCTCCTTCCCGGATGCCTTTGAAGCGCGGGGTGTATGCCCGAGAGCTGAGCCTCCTGCGATACGTTCTCATGGAGGCCAAGGCCGGCAATCCCGCTTCCCTTTGCGAAGCAGTGGAGGCCCACAGCCAGCTACTGGGAAAGGAAGGGATGTGGTCCAAGATTGCAGGTGGAAGCAAGGCCGACTGTTTGCTTGCTGCTGCTGGTGGTTCTGCAGAGGGTCCAGTGCTTGAAATTGGTACATTCTGTGGGTATGCAACCTTGTGCTTGGCACAAGCTCTGCCGGATGTTCGGATCACGAGCCTAGAGACCGATCCCACGATGGTAGCTATTGCCCGAACTTTCATGGCGCTTTCCGGAGTGGCGACGCGAGTTGATATCCGCACCGGCCATAGCCGCAACTTGCTCCCGATTCTTGAAGGATCGTTCGGTATGGTCTTCATGGATTTCTGGGGTTCGCAGTACATGGAGACATGCCAAGACCTCGCCATGCTGGGCCAGTTGCGTCCTGGCTCCACTGTTGTTGCAGACAACGTGCTGGAAACCGGAGCCATGCTTTATTTGTGGCACGTGGCAAACCCCATGGCTGACTTCCACACGCAAGTGATGGTAGTTTCAGAATTCACCAGGACTGGCAACTCGGGGGTCGAGGAGGACTGGCTCAGTGTTAGTGTCTTCGTGCCCCCGATGCATGGCGCAGGGAGCTCAGAACCGCAGGGGCGTCCTCCAGCGCAGGTAATTGAAGCACATGAGACCTCGGAGCGGATGCGGGAGGTGGTGTTCAGCCCTGGGCACACCGTGACAGCCAGAGAGCGCTCAGTTTTCTGTGCAAAGATGAAACAGCTCATCTTCAGCGCGCTGCCTTGCCTGGAGCCGCAGGAAAAGGGAAAAAGTCCACATCAGCTTCCTCAGCTTCAGCTTTTGGAGGTCCTATGCGCTATTGCTTGCACAAAGGAAACCGACCTCAAAAAGATGCCCAGCCTCTGGAAGCAACCGACGGCGACTGTGCCGGGCCATGCTTGGGCTTTCGGGATCTTTCGGGCTTAGGCTTTCTCGCGATGCCGGCCGAGAAATCCCTAGGTGCACGTGGCTGCTGCGAATGAAGCCGGCCAGTCCCGCCCCGCGAAGCTGGAGGCGCTGCCCGTGCTCGTGGCGAGGTACGGTAGGTTTGAGACGTCCGTGTGCATAGTGGCGTAGTGTGCGCATCACTGGAAGGAGGTTCTGATGTGAGTTACTCTCGTTGGAAGTCTGGTGCCGACATGTCTGTGAACTCTGTGAGATCCGGCTGGCTCCATCCATGGCTCTAGCCTCAGCTGTTGCGTGCCAGAGCTTCAGTCTCACGCTTGTCCGGCGAGGGAGTAGTACGTCACATTTACTGCTACTGATGTTGCTGCTGCCGCCCACTGTGCTCTCCTGCTGACATTGTGCTCTTCTTGCTGTTGTTGCTTGCTGGATGATGCTTATTGCCACATGGCAGTGGCTAGCATAGGTTCTGAGCGTCAAAACAGCATTCTCCGAATGAAAATGCCGCCAAGGCTTGGTCTCCGAGCAGTTCGGACAGCGAGTCCACTGTCAGCTCCTGAGGCGACAAGGCCCAGGATCCCCAAGGCCTAGGAAGGTGAAGAGTCGTCAAAGGGCTTGGCGCCCAAGGCGACCTCGAGTTCTGGGCTCCCTAGGAGCCCTCAAAGCCCTGACTTCGAGGAGGAGATTCAGAAGCTTCGGGCTCGGACCCGGAAAGAGCTCTTCGCCTCTTCCCTACCGTCCCGCTCAGGCGCTCGGGGCCCGAGCTCCGGCGCTGGCTGCAAAAACAGCTGAAAGCGAGCCACGACAAGCCTTTTTATGGCTGAATCCGCATCTTGCGCCCACGTCGGCAGGCACCGCTGGTCGCTTGGCTGAAGACACTGCGCCTGCCCACATCCGGGACGAAGGAGGTGCTTGCAGTTCCCCCTCCGTGTTCAAAAGTGCAAGCCGCTTCTCACAGAGAGTGGTCGCAGGATCTCGTGGAGAGGGTCCTGGACGTGATTGGGATGTGAGAACGCTGAGTTTGGAGGTCCAGGGCCATCCGCCGGGTTCAACGAATGTCATATGAATTTTGAATTTGTGCAGGAGCTGGCATCGGCTGAGCAGGTCGTGCTGTTTCCTTAGAACTGAACAAAGCCAGACCGGGACTATGCCGTTTGTTCAAGGATCCAGGAAGATCAAGATCCTTCCTTCCCTTCCGGAGTCTTGGCCTGTGGCATGTACAAACGACAACCCTTCGTGAGGTTCTGAACCGGGGATGCCACCGGGGGCGAGGGTGGCAGATCGAGCTCCATGTCCGACTCTGTTGATTAGTTGAAAGTTTGAGGGGAATAGTACGTGGCGTGGCGCTCGGACCATGGATCTCTGTCTTGATTTCGCACCATGAGCGGGGAGAGTTTTTTGGTTCGACTTCTGGGTTCACGCAGCTCACAGCTTTCTGGGGCGGCGCGAGTTGCAAAACTCGCGCGCTGGACCGCTGCTGCATGTGTCGATGATGCATGGCAGCAAATGAGTCGCTTTCAACTCTTTGGCTGCCATATGATGCAATGCATGTGCTCAGAGGCTCCTGCCCGTGAGTCCGACAACTCTATCAGTTCTGCTCTGACAGCCTGCGAGCAATGCAGTCACCCGGAGAATGGTGATTGCACTCATCCGCATAGTGCGCTTTATTTGTAATATCTTGCAATCGTAGAGGGCCAGCGCCCGCCCAAATGAGATGCCGGCTGCCACGGCCGAGTTGGACGCCGACGGAGGCCCTTGATTCCTGAGCTGCCTTTTGAAGTTATGTGGCTTTCTGCCTTCTTGAACTGAAGGCTGGGCTCAGCCAAAACTGGGCTCGAACACCAAGCCCTTGCCCCAGCGGCGTGACTGCAAGAGGCCGCTGGAGGCTGGGGGAGTGCCATGTCTGCGCAGTGACTCAGGGCATGACTGCACGAAGTGGTTCGAACTCTGAAGGCTCTGAACTGAACCTGAAGGGGCTGCATGCTTGTATGGGCTTGTTTGGCTGACAGCTTTAGCTGCAAGTAGATGATCAGAAGCAGCATCGCGATTCGTCCGCCGAACTCTCCAAGTGCGACGGTCTCAGCTTGATCTTGATATGACACATCTGACTACACGAGTGGCGTTGGGCGGTATCTGAGTAGGATCGCTGAATGTATTGTCACTGACTTGTCACACTTGAGGCCTGCACGCGATGGGTCGCAGCGGCCGCGGACGGGTTGTGAAGGAAAGCCGCGCAGAGGAAGAAGGAGCCCAAGACGCCTTGAGGGAGGCGCAAAGCAGCTTTCTGGGAGAGGACTCAGATATTTGGGCCGGGGCCTAGTTTGTGTTTACCTCGCATGGCAGGTACCCACTCCGCTTCGTGGAGGTCGGGGCACCGTGAAAACTCCGGTAAACGCACTGGAGGAGGTCATGCGACGACGAGGCAGGGTCAAAGCTAAGCAATGAGATCTGACCGAAAGAAGGCAGGACGCCACCATCACTTCAGGTGTAGATGAGGCTTGGGATGCCTTGGAGCAGATGCATGCAGACGGCAAGACAACGGACAAGTCCGCCAGCACGTTTTGATCGGACCACACTGTGTGCTGATATGTGCTGCGCATGGGCGGTTAGAGGTACACGGTTTCCCGAATGCTGATGAAGACCGTCGGTGATGGGCAAGCTCACCTCGACCCAACAAGAGCCTACAGGGGAATCGCCCTGGTGGAGCGATTCATCGAGATGCAACCGGAGGCCGGCCGAAGGGCCGAACGCCTCCTTGCGGGCAAGTGTGTCCACCAGCCCACTAAATCCCCTCTTGGTGAGGATGTGGACGAGGTCTTGTTCAATGCCCTCCTGGACACTTGCTGCCGCCTCAAGGACTCTGGCACAAAGTGGACGGTCACCGGATCCAGCATCATCATCAAGCAATAGCTTTGCTCTGGCTTCTGCAGGACCTGAAACGGCTCGAGAGCTGTGTAAGCTGGATGCGGCAGCTGAGGGTGAAGCCATCGCCTATCACACTAGGCTTCCTGGCCCTTGGGCCTTGTCTCTAAGCCTGAGTCTGTCTTTCCTGTCATGTCATGTCAGGCATTCTGGTGAAGACTTACGGCCAAGCCGGTGACTTGGAAAAGGTATTGGCGGCCTGGGACGAAATGGAGGCCAGCGGGCACCTCGTTGTGAATCAGTCAAGCTAAGGCAGCTAAGTTTGGTCAGGAGCAGAGGGGATTGGCCAACTCAGTGACGTATGGCTGCATGCTGGACGCGTGCGTCAAGTGTGGGAACCTCCAGAAGGCCGTGGAGGTATTCAGAGGAATGCGTCAGGTGGCTGCACATGGTACGGAGGGCATCGGGATCAATCTTTCATGGGTTTCTTCGGAGCCGACGGGTTCCTGGGAAGGAGCAGGCAGGCATGAAATCACCGTAAATTCTTGCTCGCATGCCCAGCCGCAAGCCCAGGTGCCACGGGCAAGCATCGCAACACCATCCTCTACACCACTATGATCAAAGGCGCTTGGTTAGACTTTTATGGCACATGGCTTCACGTTTGCCCGTGTGAAGATTTGTCCAGGCTATGGCTTACACAAGGAGCTGGAGAATGCGTTGGAGCTCTTCCATGAAATGCGAGAAGAAGGTGCTAGGCCCTCAGAAAAAAAACCCGAGAGGTCGGGCAACCTTCTGTGCCAGTATGGTTCAGAGTGCTGCGGTGTGTTTCAATAGACCTAGTACATGTACGGCAGTTTACGGCAGTGTGACCTAGTCCGCTGAGTGGGTGGGAATATACATGTACTCAGGTCCCTTACAACACCATCACGTACAACTCTATCCTGGAAGCCTGTGTGAAATGCGGAGACATTGTGTCCGCTGAGGCACTTGTGTTGCTTGAGACGTTGGAGGGTCAGTTGAGATGCCCAGTCAATTAACGACTAGACCAGGCACGCCGAAAGACTGGGAGAGAAGCTTGCTCAACTCCGGGAGCTGCACCTGCCTAAGCCTTGACTCACCATCCTGCCAGAACATTCTCGAGCAGATGGTGCAGACGGAGATGGAAATCGTGCCAGACCTGATCAGCATCTTGGCAAGGAACTGGCCACCTGCATTGCGTCAGCCCTGAGCGACTGCAAAACACGGGGTGCACGCGTGCGTGCATCTAAGTGACATCTGAGCATACTGCACTGCACAACAACTGAAAGCGAGGTTGCCGGACCGGGGTATCACGTGCGACTAGACCTTGCGAGTGTGTCAGGTTCCAGGGGGATGCATGTGCCCCCCTAGTTATCGTGCTTTAGTTGTCTAGACATGTCTAATCTTTGTGCTCTGGACTTCCGACCACCATTAGCAAAACATGTCAAAGAGTGGCTTGCTTATTCAAGTAACAAGAAAAGGGAAGATCTCACAAAGCACAACCGAGGCTACTCTACGGTCCTGAAGGGCTACTGCCAGAATGGAGAGCTGCTGAAGGTCGCTGTGTGGAGGAAGCCATCCCAGAGGCGTCTTGCCCTGTGCCCCTGCTCAGGCGCTTTGCATGTTCGATGACATGAAAGAGCGACGCCTTCGCTGCGACGAGCTCGTGTACAATACGCTCATGGAAGGAACTCTTAGCTGCTGCGTTTGACAGTTAACGACATCTAGTGAGCTGACAGCGAGTGGCACATGTCCTGCTGGCCGAGATGTGTCTTGTGTGCTGGTTTGTTGTTTCACGTCTTGTGGCAACTGTGGGAAAACAGCATAGGTGCTTGGTGCATGACTGGCCCCGTGCAGGCTGCGTGAAGGCGGACGACTGGAAAGCAGGCCGCTACTGTGTGGTTGTTGGGCGACGATGCAAGGCATGACAGAGCGGACAAGTTGTTACGGTCTTTTCATCAGATGCCTTCATAATTCCGCTTCTGCATGCCTGTCATTGGCCCCCATCACCAGTTTCATGTCTTCCTCAGTGCTACTGCCTCCCAGCAACTGAAAGACACGACGTATGGTGCCCGGACTTCGACAATGTATTGGACGGTTCACTGATTCTCCTTGCTGTGACCAGAAGGGTTTTGCGACCGCACTGAAAACTCCCGTCGCAGGCTGCGGCCTCTTCGCAGAGATGGTTTCCTGCGGACTCCGACCATCTGCGATCACAGCCAGCATTCTCTCAAGGTGTGTGTTTTGAATGGTGGGTGCACTGCATATCTGCACATATGCACATGGATCCTGGTCGTAAGCTCGAGCCCTGAACCCATGCCCAGCACTGAAGACCCAACAAGAATACCTAGGCTTGATGTGACAAGCGTCAGCTTACTGGTGTCTGATCCTCTGTTTGGAGTAGCGCGGCGCTTGGCATGGGAACGGGTATCGTGGGGAGTGTGGAGGCTTTTCCAGCGAGTCGGCCATGAAGATGCGGATGACAGGGTGACGGATCTCTTCGCCGCGTGATTCGGCTGCATCGAGTCATTGCGTGCTCGGCAAAGTATCGGCGATCCACACGCGTTGCTTCTCGTCGACTTGAAGTGCAGCACATGATGAACCTGACCATGAACCAGTGACACTAGTTTGCGGTAACACTCTGGAGTGTTGTCGGTGCTATCGCTGCATGAATACCTCAGCCACGTCTTTTCTTCAACTGCCTCAGCCTGAGCGCCCCGAGTGTGAAAGCACAGGGTTGGCCTGGAAAAGCCGCAGCCAGCCGAGCGGCCTCGTGCCTCTCGCCGCGGGCAGCGCTCGCCCGCTGCTTCTCCAGTGCCTTGACGGGATGTGACGGGAAGGCCTTCGTGTCAGTACCAGCTGGCACTTACATGTCGCAAGAGGTTTATCGTTCAGAAAGGCTTCGGATGTCGGAACGACAGGGTTTGGATTCGTGGAGCGGTCCGAGATATTTTTCAGCCTGGCTGCTTTCTTCATGAGATTTGGATCTTGTCGGGGGCCGTGTCCTGGCTTTCTCCTAGGTGGAGGCATCTCCGTCAGTCACCGATGGCTTGACACACCTGGTCGCGGCCACGGGGCTGTTTGTGAGGAGTTGAGCTTGAACATGTCGCAATGCCGAGGTGTCGCAGAGCGAGATGTCTGAGGCAATCTGGCAGAATTGGACATGTCTATCCACACACCGGATTTGAGTTAGAAGTTGTCTCGCTCACGAAGAACTCGGTCTGAGCAAGTGCAAGCTTCAGGCCCCGCTGAGGCAGCTGCGGGGACACCTTTCCAACGGTAGCATGTGCAGCGCTGCGGGCTCTGACGTCTGAGAAGCCGATGCTGCACCAAGACGAGAGCTAGTCAGAGCCGGCACCGCAACGCTCGAGGTGCCGCCTTCGCCTATGTCGCCGCCTCACGCAATGGGCTCACCCGCATAACCCCCAGCATTCAGATGCATAATTCTGACAAGTAGTTGTGCAGTGAAAGACGCTGCAGCAGGCACTTCACGGCCACATGCGGCAAGGACAGTTTCCCGTGTGCTTCTCAGAGCTTCAGCATGCAGCCTGTCCGGCGAAACTGAGATCCCCAAGTAGAAGTTCGAGTGCCTAATCAAGCCCTCCACGGGGCTGCCTGGCGCTACAAGTAGGCAGCGCATCACTCGCCTCTGCGGCCGAACGGCGAGGCTTCAGATCAGGCCGACTGCGTGCTGCGCTTGTTTCTGTCGAGCCATCGTTTCTCTGTGTGCATGCTATTGCGGCATCGTATCGCGGCAGAAGCATGACGCAGTTTTGCACCGACATGACGATTGCGAGCCACCTTCTAGATTGGCCTCGGAAATTGAACGAGACGAGCACCTCTTTGCCTCATGCAATGTGTAAGCAATCGCAAGCTTGAGGAGCCTTGCCATTGAAGAAAGCGGGCACGAATGCATCAAACCGAGATGCACGGATGCTCTTGGCAATGCCACGAGCATTGAAACTCGGGCTTTGACGAGTGTCAACTGTGAGACTGGTAAGTCGTGGTTGCGCAGGGAATGCTTCTTCTGTGGCTGGGAGCCACCACTCCTGCGACAGGTCAAGCATAGCCGCGTGCCCTCACTCGAGCGAGTCTGAGCAGTTGTGTCCGTGGTGGACTGCAAGGGATCTTGCCTGGGTACGAAACGGTACAAGCACCGCGGTGGTGCGTCTGCAGCTTGAGGCATCCTTGCTGCCCCCGGTCGAAAACCGGTACCAGGAGAAGGCGAAGAGAGCAGTCTTGAGAGGTGCGCCTCAGGGCAATTTAGCGTGCCCTGGGGAGGCATCTTTCTGTCAGGGAGGCGCCGGTGCCCCAGCACTGAGGCCACCCCCAAAAGCGGGCTGTGTCGTGCTTTCACTCTCCCAAGCTTAGGCTCCTTTGCCAATGGATGGCAGCTTCCATGAGGCAAGTCGTCTGAGTATGTTTTAAAGTTCCGAGCATGACGGGTTATCGCAGCTGCCAAAGCTTCCAGGCTTGTAGCTCGCACGCCGGGCAAGTGCCCATACAGTTTTCTCCCGTCCCATCCCAAGTGGCGAAACTCATGTGGCTAATGTTGCACCTTCTGGTCGGCAAAGGCTTTCAGGAATGCATTGAGCTGTTCACGCTCTCCGCTTCAACCGAGGGGTCTCAACCGGGCTTTCTTCCGAGTTATCGAGGCATTGAAGGGGACCTCTGGAACGTCGAGCGCGCAGCCTTCGTTGGCCCAGCCCCCTGCTTTTGGGATCTTCACCAAGCTTTCCGGGAGATGGGGCGCATTCTAGAGGATGCCATGGACGGTGTAAGTAGTGCAGTTCCATTCTGGCAGGCTTCCCTGCTGCGGCAGCCAGAGGAGGTCTATGACCAGCAGGCCCCTGTGACCGTGCATTGCTTGCCCGTTGCAGAGTCTTCAAACCTATGTGTACAGACACATGTGAATATACACAGGCTCTGTCTTTGATTGTTGCGGGCTTGGGTTTAGGCTCGTGTTTGTTGTGAAGCCTTGCCTGCCTTGTGCGAGCTGTGAGAGTCCATAGTATGTAGATACATGCTTGCAACGGCAGAGAGAGAGAGGGGGGCAACTCCCCACCTGAGCCCTGGCGAAGGAAAACAGAGATACATAAACACATGCATACACACACACACACGTACACGTACATACGCACAAGCATGGGTAGAAAGACAGATAGATGGCAGGGGCATCGCCACTCTCATGGTCGCACCCCGTCCCTTGTCCCTGCCTAAGCTGAGTTCAGAGTGAAGCTCTGTACCGGTACGGCCGGTTTGTATGCTGAGGCGACACTGCTAGCTCCGCTGGACGGTCTCGCCGAGGTGTCCCTCAAAGAGCGAGAAAGACCTTGTAACACCAAGAGCTCCAAGAGCAGACTGTGTAGATTCCCTGGCCTTGTTTTGAATAGCAGGTTCCGTGTTATTGGGCTTGCACGGTAGGGCCACGCAGGGCCCATCTCAACAACGCTGCTTGAAAGTGCACTTTCCGTCATCAGTGAGCTCTCTTTATGTCCAGCTCCTGCTCCAGCAAGGGGGCCCAAAAGTGCTTCATGAGCGACCAGGCCGGCAGGAGCTCACTCGGCACAGGCTCACAGTTTCGGGAACCGAGACCTGGGAGGCTCCTCAGCCATCACCTGGTGCTACGATGCCCAGCCCAGCTGCGGTCTTTGCAGTTCCTCAAGTCGGGGCAGCTTCAACTCTGTTTGAACTTCGTTGTGTTGAGAGATCTGTCTCGGAAAGTGCTGAAGCAGCTGAAAGGTCGGACTACTTGGGGTTGCAGACGGCAAGCACGACCAGGCCCCAAGTTTTTTTGACTCGACGAAACAGCTGTTTTCAGTCAACAGTAAGTTTGAGGGCGTTTGAAACCGTTGCCGTTTGCTTCTTTCAGCATGCTGCGAACAGGACATGAGGCAGGCTTATGGGCACGCCGTGCCCACCCTTGCATGGGCCTTAGAGTTCTCACCGAACATCGGTTTATAGGAGCAGCCCGAGGGATCCAGACGCTCAGACTCTCACACGTCCATTCTTGCGTCTGAGTCTGGGGGAGCCTGGGAGTCTGAGAGGCTGCCTAGGAGTCTTTTTTTCGGGGATCAGAACCGATTGCTCAACCAACCAAGCCTGCACAACCAAAGCGGATTCTTCAATAACCAAGACTGACGATTACACAACCAGAACTGACCGAGTACACAACCAAGAAACCAAAATCACAACCAAGCTTCTCGCATCTGCTGCCTTGGCTTCCTTTATGGATAGGTCGAGTTTGCAGCGGTTGGGCCAGCTAACCCAAGTCTGAGGCCACCCAAACTGACTTGTCCAGCCGAGCTTAAACCAAGACAGCCCCAATCCCAACCCTACACAACTTCGCTTGTGTGGATAAGATCCCACATGATGCTTAAACGTTCGACCAGAACTCATTGTTCAACCAAAACGGATTGCTCAACCAACGGATTCTGCTTCAACCAAACCTGCAGATTGTTCAACCAAAACAGCCCGCTTGCTTACCCAAGATGCACTCTGCCCAAACGGGCAGACTACACAGGGATTGCTTAACCAAGAAAGACAACTCCTAACCAAGACCCTCCGATCTAAGCTAACCCTGACCTGACCTAACCTACACTCGACCAGGATTTGACCCGGACCTGACCCAATCGACCCGGAACCCCGCCTAACCGGGCCCCAACCAACATAATCCACCTGACTTACCGAAACCCCGCACCCCAAGCTGAGCAAACCCGACCCACCAAGCCTGACCCAACCGACCCCGACCCTGACCTGACAAGCCTTAACCCAACCCTGACCTCAGCTATCCTAGCCTAACATCAGACCGACCCCAACCCAAACTGGTCCAAAAACATCCCAGGCGAGGGTGGGGAAGGTTGGCTTGGGTCACGGCGGGTTGGGTCAGGTTATGTCGGGTTTGGTTGGTGGGCTTGGCTGATGGATTGAGCTGGATTGCCGACGGCTGGGGTGGGGCCGGATGGGTTCGGGTTCAATTTAGGGTAGGTTCAGTTCCCGTCCTGAGTTCCTTGGACGCAATTCGGAAACAATGCCAAGCATGTGTCTCCAACTTACTTCTTTCCTCACGTGCTGTCCAGCCGTTCGATTAGCTGGAAAAGCTTAGAGCATGCTTCTCAAGTTGTCTCCTTGTGTATCAAAGTTCTTGATGCGCGCGGCCTGTCATTCGTTTCCGCAGTGTGCATGTGCATCCTTCTCGGGATCATGCTTCTCTTTTCAGACGTGGGGTTCCCTGTCTCGTCCTGTTACCAGTGCCAGTGCACATGCGAAGCAAAAACTGGCCCGTGTCGGTTTGATGCCGCGGTTATAGGAGATTGGTTCAGGATTTGTAAACGGGTGGGCCCACAAGAAGCGGGTCGGGCGGAGTAATGAGGTTCAGGTTGGGGTACTTTGGGTGTTTTAGACGGGGTTAGGTTAGGGCCGGCTAGGGGTCGATGGGGTTAAGTCGGGGTTAAATGGGTTTTCAGGGTGTGTATGGGGTGGGAGGGAGATGTAGGCTTGGTTCGCTCAGCATAGGTGGGGCCAGGTTTAGGTTGGGTTAGGTTCTGCGGGGTGGAGTCAGAGTTAGGTCAGGGTGGCTGGTTGATGGATAACCCACTGTTTTAGTTAAGTAGTCGGCCCTTCTTGGTGGAACATATAGGTTCTTCGTTTAGCAATCGATCTTCTTGGTTGAGTAATCGGCCCTTTCGGTTGACAAATCTGCGTTTTTGTTTGTGCAATGCTCTGTCAGAGAGGACTGTTGTGAGGGTCCAGTAGACTAGTCTTATGCCCAGTTTGTTACAGTCTTTTCATAACCGGGTGCCTGATGCTAGACGCGCTCTGTATCTCTCTCCCTCTGGTTTTGTCGGCCCCGAGTTGCGGCTTGTCGCAACAGATCTTGGGGAAGTTGATTCAGCTGTGCTGCGAACTGTGCTTTTGCAGTTGGTCCAAGGCCGCGATGCTGTCCCCCATGGAGGCATCTCGTGACCAGGCCAATCCTGCGAAAGCCTGTCTTCATGAACTGCATCAGCTCTGGAAAGCCAACGGAAGGCCCTGCCGACGCCGACGCGAACCAACATGGTCCAGAACTCTTTTCAACATGTTTTGACATGAATATCCTTTACATGAGCATGGCGGGGCATTGTGGATCTCGCCACCTGAAGCTAGTGAAGCAGTTGGTGTGTTCAAACTGCTCTTCGTGCCGAACTCGAACTCAGTCCCCGGATGGCCAGCCGGCATCGGGACAAATGCCTTTATCGCCGGCTGCGGCCTTGGCTGCGTTGTGAGGGAGGGTTTCGTTGCAACAGTCGCGTATCAGGCGCAGCAGCACGGAGCCTTGCAAGCTGGCTGAGGCATCAATGCTTTTGTCAGCAGAAGCAGCGGGGGATCAGGTCGCAACCTTCTCTGAGAGAGTGTTCTCCTTCGACATGCACTTGACAGGGACTCTCCTCATGTGACCGGGGGCATTCGGCTTCTTTGCTCCATCTGCAGAGGCATCGCCTGTCCAGCTGTTCGGGGTACATCCACACGAGGAGCAAATGTCCAGACCTCGAAGAGCCGAGAGCGACGCCGAGAGCGACGGAGCGTGCTCGGTTCATCGGAAAACGATGTCGGTGCCAGCTCCGGTCTAGGTCCTCGATGCGGCAATCCTATCCGACACACTCGCAAGACCATTTTCAGTCCTCCTACTTCTCCCAGGCGCATCAAGATACTGAGGATGTCAGGTCAATTGATCAGAACATCAACACTAGTAGTTCTCTTCGGGCTCCTTTTTCGCCTGAAGGACATGTGGAGCTATTTCCCAGATCGGCATGGACGTTTGCAGCACAGAAGTGCGTGAGTTTCGATTGGAAGTGCCTGTTACTGTACATGCTTCTGTTCCCGCTGTTGCTTGTTGCTCTCGTTTCGACAGTGCAGCCGCAATGCTGAGGATGGTGAGGAAATATGAGGCAATACCCCAGCAGGCTTGCGGAAGTCGAAGGCCGGGGAAGCTCCAGAGCGAAACGACAATCCTCACATGAGCGCTCACATGGCGACAGGCCTTCCGTTAAGAGTGACTAAGTAAGTAATATAGGGAACAGCAGACTATTCTAGTTCAGGCAGCGGCACGAGTACGGGCATCCAGGGCCCTGTTTGTTGCAGGCTGTTTTTCATTTATCTGGCAGCGCTGAACTGGCTTAGTTTTTTGGCGAGAGGCAATCCATGTGCCTTGCACGGAGGCTTCAAGCTCCCACCCAGAAAGGAACCAGCAGAAGTCGACCCTGGCCTTTCCCTCACTACCAGTGCCAGACTGAGCATTTATACTAGACGAAACCCTGGGCCCAAGTCTGACTGCCAGTGCAAAGTGTGCAAACCCAGCCTCCCTCGGCACGTGGAACTCGTCGTGAAAAATTAGTTCGAGACGAAACTCGGACTGTCTGCATGGTTGTACATGGTGCATCCAAATTGGAAGACCTAATTCGCGCTTCAGCGCGTTTGCATTCGCGATCGTAGCTGCTAGAGGCTGCGCATCCACGCTGTACCCGCAGTCCCCAAGAGTCCCAAGCATGCAGTAAGGGGTCCTGCACCTCCCTGTGCCCATGCCCATCCCGCCGTGCCATTCGCTCTGTGTAGGGAGGAGAGGAGACTCCTGCTGCAGTATTACTACTTTCTCTGGACTGCCTGGCTGAACGAAACTGCCTGATCCAAGCAGTTTAAAGCAGCCTGGAGTGTTGTCTGACCTTTGATTCCTAGACTCTAGCTGATAGGGCATGGCATGCAGGACGAACACCAAAACAACGGATAGCATCATTGGAGAAGTAGTAAATAACCTGCAGCTTGCCCTATCTCCACTTCACTTTGCGCACTGCTCGCCGCATGTCCTGCATTGCACAAAAGTCAGCATTCCTGTTCTGAAAGATGCAAGCCAAACTCCTGACCCGGCGTCGGCATTCAGAGCTCATCAGAGCTCATGCCCATTTTGCTTTCTGAATGCAGGCCGAAGCGACACCTGCCCGCTGTCGTCATCGGCGCAGCGAGGACCAGGGCAGCCAAGCAGAGGTGGGCAACCTCGGGAAATCGGTTGATATCGGTTGATTGCAAGAGCCATACAGTAGCGGCCCTCGATTACTACTTTGCGGTTTCTGCGCCCAGGCTCAGCGTGATGAAACCACGCGTGAGACTCAAGGCACGAGTGATAAACTCTGTGTCAGTACGCGTGCGCAAGGTGCCCTGCCCGCGTACCAACGCCTGCGGCTAAGAATAGAGTCAGCGACAGCATGCGACAACCCGCTTTGCACAGATGGCACCTTTGCAGAAAAGCAGATAGAGAGGGCCTCTCGATCTCTTGGGCATCTGCATCAGACAACTTCAGTCAACTTCAGAACCTGCCGTGCCTCCGAGGCCTGTCGCCTTGCTACCAGACAGAACCAAGGCCGACCGTCCTGAGCCAGTGAAGGTTGCAGGATGTGGGCGCACTCTCCTCTGTCCTCTTTCCTCGGTCTTGGTCAAGAAAAGCCCCGCTGCTGCTTCCGCCACAGAAGAGACCCGTGTCAGCTTGCACACTCGAGAGAACGAGGCTGGACCTGAAGCAGGGCCACCTCTGACAGAGAGGGCAAAGGCTCCGGTGGAGGCATTCGCTAATGGTGCACAGAAACCACATGAGCTAAACAGAAATGCCCTGATGCCACTCTAGCAAGGACCGTCTTCGTGCGACCGGCGTTCAGTTCGAGCGACTGCCCCAGTCTTCATTTGTACGCTTTTCGTCTTCGAGCCGCAGTCTGCGTGAAAGATCAGACGGGAAGGGAACGACGGGCAGTGAGGCGCAAGCCTCGAGGATTTCCCGAAACTCTCCACCCCCTGTGGTCAAGCCGCGGAAGTGTCAAAAATTGCGTTTTGCAGAACATGAGAAATGTTTCGACTAGGTTGGCATATACTGGAGATTGGTTGGAAGTGTTTGACAAGAAGCTGGAGCAGGCTGGCCGAGTTGAGGCTACCGATGTTGCTCAGTGCCTTCACTGACCTGCCCCAGGCCCTAGGTGACATAGAGGATGCCGACATCCCACAGGCCAGCATCGGCTCGAGATGTGAATGTGCCAGGGTCAGGAGTCCGTTCTTGGTCGTTGCTCGGCGGACTTCTGACTTTAGGGGGGGCTTTAGCCTCCGGGCTTCAATCGATGATCGGGCGCTACTTAGATTTTGCTGTTATTTCCTTGGTGTGTGCGGCGCCGGATGAATAGATATCGCTGTTGGGTCAACTCGGTGAAGTCTTGTGTGCAGGAAGAGCTGGTGGGCTTCAGCCTGTCCATTACAGACGCCCACGGTGCAGACCTCGCAGATCCTGGGTCCAGCACAGAACCCCAACAGTCATTGCACAGGCTGCAGGTTGACGTTAAGTAGATGCTTCTGTGGGAGTGTCCGGCTCGCAGAGTCGTTGGTGTAGGCTCCAGCCGGCAAAACCCAGGTTCCGTGCTGGTCTACCTAGACAGTGCAGAACTGGAAACGTCTGGCCTGCCGACGCAAGGAACCGAGAGCTTTGCTCTGCATCTTTTTGTGCTCAGACCTCCATGAGCCGCCAACCGCAGAAGCACAGGAAAGGTGCGTCTTGATCCATATATACAGACCATCAGATGCGGGATCTTTTCGATTGAAGTGTTCAGCCTGAGGCAAGAGCTTTTTTCAGGATGCCAAGCTGGCGTGCCAAGCGCTGAGATACAGCCTGCTTGCTGTATGGTTCAACACACCTTTTCAAGACTATGATTGCTGGTGGTGTTGGGCCCCCATGGAAATAGTCTGATTCCGAAGGCGCAACGTCGCAAATCTAATGTCACCAGGTCTGCGCACTTCCCCTTGCGAGTGCGTTTCGGGCCCTCTTCCTCGGGGCAACTTGGCTTCTGCACTACATAGTCGCAGCTAGTCGTCGTAGCAGTAGCAGCAGTGGCAGTCGTAGTCGTAGTCGTAGTCGTAGTAGTTGTCGTAGTCGTAGTCGTAGTCGTAGTCGTAGTCGTAGTCGTAGTCGTAGTAGTCGTAGTAGTCGTAGCAGTCGTAGTATTCGTAGTAGTCGTAGTAGTAGTAGCAGTAGTAGTAGTAGT
>CAJNJA010044931.1:7721-19159 GCA_905231915.1 Symbiodinium necroappetens | reverse complement strand
GTTCAGGGTTTAGGGTTTAGAGTATATTTCGGTTCTCTACCTCTGATTAGCTGAGCCTTAGAATGGTGAACATGTTTGGCGAGGCATCGGCTCGGGAAAGGGTGGCTACGGAGCTCGCAGACGCTCCTCGACTTACTAGAAGTGTTTGAGCAGTTCGTAGTACAACGAGGAACCCCGATGGTCCATAAAGAATAAGTTACCCTAATACATATCCCCAAACCCTATTCTAAGTAAGCAGGCCCCTATACCAGTCCGTGTTGAGGGTTTTCGGGTGAGCCCAGAGCTCGTTTGAGAGCCCGCAGCTATGCTTCCGGGGTTTCGGGGGTTTCCGTGAGTCCTTCACAGGGATGTTGCATTGTTTCATATAGCAGGTTTGGTAGGATTTGAGGTGCAAGTGTTCAAGGTTGCCGGCGATCTCCAAGTTTCAGGATCTCTGCGCGGTGTGAGGGCCTGCGGGGATTTGCGAGCCGTGACGTCCAAAGCCCCAGTCCGGGAAATCACTGCATATCCTTTTTACTCACTAGACAACCTTTGCACGAAACCTTGAAACCCTGCATCAACCCTAAACTTGCCCTAGAGTAGAGGCTGGTTGAACACACAGCAAGAAATCTCAAGCCAACCCCCCCAATCAAAGTCTCAACCCTAAACCCCTATAACCACAGCTCCCTTGTTACACTCTTTGTTTTAATAAGGAGCTTAACGGAAACCATGCAGCTAAGCTCGTCCTCGGGAGGCGCAGGATTTGTCGGCCTCCCTGCGCCGCGAGATGCGCGAGGAGGCCATGGCTCACTTCCAGAGCCTCCAAGAAAAAGACCCTTACCCTCAGGGTCCATGTAGCTATACAAAAAAAGTAAACTCTAAACCCTAAACCCCTTTAAGGCCCTCAGTGCATATATTATATACTGTCTACACTGAGGCCCTAAAGGGCTTCCTCTTATATGTACTTGAAGGGACTCTCAGGAGGGTAAACCCAATATAGGGGCTTAAGTACATACCAATACTGTTTTGGGGGTCTCCTATCATGACTATAGCCCCAACACCCTATTCTAATTATTAAGGCCCCGATCTATCTATCTGTCCCTCCTCTCTCTCTCTATATATATATATATTTTTTTTTACCCTATACTAAAATCCCGTAACGCCCTTAAAGAAGCCCTTTAAAATAAAGGAACTCATATTCTAAGTATTAAGGCCCCTTACAGTGGCTGGGATCTCCGGGTCGTCGCAGGCCACGGCCAAGCAGCGTGTGGACCAGCGCCTGGAGCAGGCCTTGGTCTGTCAGGAGGGATGGTTCAGGGTTAAGTTTAGGGTTTAGGGTTCAGTTTAGGGTTTAGGGATTAGGGGTTTAGTGTTTAGGGTTAAGGGGTTTAGGGTCAAGTTTAGGGTTTAGGGTTAGGGTTTAGGGTTCAGGTGGTTAGGTGTTTAGGGTTTAGGGTTGTGTACTTTACGGGGATGCGCATGGGGTTAGATGTTGTTTTCTTTTTTTTTATACGGGTTTCAGAAGGGTGCCGACGAGGGGAATGGAGAAGTAATCAGAAAAGGGCTTGGGCTCATGCATTACTCTGGAGGCCTGAGAAGTGAGTAATAGTGTTTATAACCCTAAAGCCTAATCCCTAAACCCTATAAGCCCTAAACCCTAAACCCTAAACCCTATAAACCCTAAACCCTACCCTAAACCCTACCCTAAACCCTATAAACCCTAAACCCCTATAACATCAGAAAAAGCAGGCCGAAGAGCTAAGCCGAGCTTTGAGCTCCAAATCGGCTGCGGCCGTGGCAGCCAAGGCCGCGGCGGAGGCCCGAGATCTTTCTGGGATTTCGTGGTAAGGCTGTTTAGGGGTTCAGGGTTTAGGGTTTAGAGTTTAGGGTTGGGGCTTATAAGGTTTAGGGTTTTTGGGGTTAAGGGGTTTAGGGGGTTTAGGGTTTAGGAATTTGCGTTTAAAGTTGTTTTAGGTTTTGTAACAAGGAAATGATGCAGGGCTTCATAGTTTCATATGTGGTGGTTTCAGGCTGTATCTGACAGAAACCTCTCGCTCACGGAATCTGAGTCGGAAGCCTTCAACCCAAACCCTTGCAAAGCCTAAAGTACACACCAAACCCTATAATGTAGGGGCCTTAACATTTAGAATAGGGTTTTGGGGTATATTATACTAATTATAAGAAGGAGCCCCCCCAAAATAGTATAGGTAATTATTATTTAGGCCCCGACTTTGACCCCAAAGCTGAAGCTGAAGCTTTGCATTCAAACACCCTTAACCCTAGATAGCCAAAGGCCCCAGCACAAAGGCCTGAGAAATTCATCCCGAAACCCACAAAACCCTAAGCCCCGAACACTAAAAGGAGGGTCTCTGAAAGGAAGCCAAGAGCTGCGAAAGCCGCCAGCCCTCACGCCCTGAAGATTGAAGCCCTCTCAAGCAGTGCAGCCTGAACCCAGACCCTCCTCGCACCCTTCATTTGAGGGTTTAGTTTAGGGTTTAGGGTTTACTGTCGAGGGTTTAGGGTTTAGGGTTTGTTGTGGCAGCGCCAACATGGAAACGGTGCCGCGGCACGATGTCACATGATCGGCCCCGTAGCCCTGTTGGTTCAGACTCGCGACTGACATTCATGAGGTAGCGCACGCCGGAGATTCAAAATGACAAACCGGATATCCTCAACTGGATCCCACAAGTCCTCAAATCTACACGCGCGGCAACATGGGCCAGTGCAGCTGTTTCGCAGGGCTGGTGCAGGCCTTCTTTGGCGATTGTTCTTGGAGTTCGACAGATATATTGCTCGCCTAGTTGGGGGTATGTAGGGGAGGGGTAGGGGGGTGTTGGGCTCGAGGGGTGGAGAGGGTTCATAAATCGAACTTCGACAGCAGAAGTGCGGTTTAGGAGTCTTTGTGACACTGTCGTATCATGGGCTTTGACATTCGAGAAGTTTAGGGTTGGAAGGCTTGACGGCATCGAGGTTTGTAGATCTGGGCTGCCTGTCACCTACTGCTGCAGGGCCATTGTTCTCTGTGCTTTCGTGTGGACAACTAATTACCAACAAAAGCAGCAGCAACAAGCATCATCACGCCATTCAGTCTAGAAAACAGCAGGTTGTCCAGTGCGTGGCGTACGAGTACAAGGATGCGAAACGTTTTACAAGATTTCTATGTCAGGAACCCAGATGGCAGATCTTTTTTTCTCTATAAGCCTTGTGTCAGGCTGGACCCGGTTTACACAAGTATTGCACTCGAAAGCCGGGCTTGGGTCTTGAACGCCAATCTCGTGATGATCAAAACAAAACGATTCAGGTCTAACTTTAGGATTCTTGGATTGTTGGTGGGGAATCACGTCCGCCCCTCAATCAATGGAGCCTCTCAGCGACAGCAGAGACACCCACATGAATCGCTTTTGGGTTCTACACATCATGCTCGGGAACCCTAAACCCCTTAATCCCTAAATGCCTTACTCAACCCTAAACACCTAAAATCCTAAATCCCAAAACCCTAAACTTCGAAACCCTAAACCCCTAAAGCCCTAAACCCCAAAAGCCTAGCCAATTGCGCGAAGGTTCCCGTCAAAGACGCCTCGCGCAAGCTGGCAAAGGCCGCGATTGAGAAGGCTCACGGAGTGAACACTAACGGTATCAATAAGAATAATGACACAGAAAGGACTGTTGTGGCGTGTAACGAGGCGTGTATAACGCAGCAGTTTTTCAATTATCCAGAGTAGTGGTAGCCAGCCACAACAGTTCTTTTATGTACGCTAAGCGACTACCAGCCGTCGACATTTTAATTGAATAAGTGATTTCCCGCGCAACTGTTCTAGAGCACGGCCCGGGTTTTAGAACACAGTCGTTTGTTAGCTACAAGAAGAGCAGTACGAAATGATAATCAGGAGTGTCCCTACCTTAGCAAAGTCCAACCAAGTAATTAAACCAAAGCACCAAACAAACCAAAGCAACAAACAAACACAAACAAAAACAAACAAGCACTAAAAACCAACAAGAAAACCAACCCCATAGCTCCGGAGACACCTTGTGATACGGGGTGGGTTCTATTGTTGTTTTTGCTTTTTGGTTTGTGTCGTTTTCGGTTGTGGATTCTCTTGCCAGTACCTGCCCACACCTTAACCTTGAAATCTAAGTTTCATATATCTTGACCCCTTATGCTTTCAGCATTCAAGTTGTCTACCTTCCAGCGTCCATGTAACATCTCTAAGTTACCAATCCTAAAAATGTAAACCCTTAACCCTAACCCTACCCTACGCCTATAGTCTCAACTTCGCACAGCTCAGTCACGATAATCGGTATTGGGGCTGTTTCCTCTCGGTTTTGCTGGTCGACAACTTGGTTTAGCAAGTTTCGTCGCCGGCTGCACATACTTGCACATGTCTGCTTGTTTGTTTGTTTGCTTGTTTGTGTTTTTTGCTGGTTGGTTGGTTGCTTGCTCGCTCGCTTGCTTGCTTTCTTGCTTGCTGGTTTGTTTGTGTCTGCACTCTGTATGCGAGCATCTTTGTAGATATGTACGTATGTATGTATGTATGTATGTATGTATGTGCGAACGCATGCATGTCAATGTATGCATTGATGTACGTATGTATGCATGTATGCGCGTATGCATGCATGCATGCATGCCGGCACGCTTGCCCTCATCCTGTTCGACCGCCTCCAGGTAGCCTCGAGTACCTCGTCGTAGACAGCCATGTACCGACAAGACCATGATTGGCTTCTGTTTCTCCAAATTGGAATTGTCAATGACAGGTCCAACAAGCAGCTTGGGCATGCATGCATGCATGCATGCATGCATGTGCATGTATGCATGCACGCATGCATGCATGTATGTATGCTTGTTTGTGTGCTAGTATGCAGAACTGCAGCAGCCATGATAACAATATGTTCAGCCGGGGTGCTTTCAGTAATTGCAATGTACGCAGTAAGCAAAAGAACAGCATCCAGCACAGGAGTGAGTATTGCCGACACCGGCAAACTTAACTTGTTCATGATACTAGTTACTAGGTGGGATGGTTTGTCGCACTGCAGTTGTTATATAATCAGGCGTTTGGCTAGAAATACGATATGTTCACCGCTCTTCTCCTTATGCTGTCCAGGCTACTCTTTACTGCCATGTTATTCTGGCACCCCTCACCTGACAGTAGTGGTTGCAGCTATGGAGTTGGGTTACAGCACTTCAAAGCCCAACAGCCCTCCCAACCCCAACTCCGAACATTTGGAGCTTTGCTCTAGACCCTAAGCCCGAATGCTCAAATGGAAGTCGTCCAGCCGGTGCTGAAGCAGGTCCCTTCACCTGCGAAGGCTGAGAGGCCTGAGTCTGAGATGCACTTCAGGGTTCTGATGACTACTAATTAATAGTGAATTTGTATTAGGATAAGATTATATTCTTGTTAGTAGTATTAGTATCAGGACTAGTAGTATCATCAGTATAAGTGTTGGCATGCTTTAGTTGTCTTAGTATCCGTGGTAGTTGTTAGTCGCAGTCTTAGACGTAGTGTTAATATGCGGCAGGGCAAGTGGGGGTAGGTGGGGTGGTACGGAGGTAGGTTCTACACGTATGCATTGCATCCTTTCAGGACAGTAGATGTTGCTCAGTGCCGCCGCCAGCTGCGTCGCAGCTACTTGCCTGGAACTAAATGATTGTTTGACTGATTTTTTCCGCGCTTCACTGCTTGGATTCCACCCAGCGACCTCTGTGCCCTCGTAGCAAATTTACGTTGCGCTTTCGATGCTTTGCTAGCCGTTTTCGATGAGGAGATATGGACTGCTTCCCATTACCTACATTGCTGACCTCAGTGTTGCTGATTGATGCGATGGCCTCTCTTGCTGCTGCTTTTTCATTGCTTCTCGGGAGAAGCCAACCTAAACCCTATGACAATGAAAGCACGAAGTAATCCTTCACTAGCCAACAAGCACAACTATTATGGGTTCTTTTAAGGGAACCACATTATAGAACCTTGAAGTACCCTTTAAAATTCCCGCAATCACACCACTGGCAGTAATCTCAATAACAAATAGCTCTAGGGACTTCCACAAAAGACCGTCGTACTCCTTAGAATTGGGGAAAACTCATATCAAAAGTTAACCCGAGATCCGTTTGACCCATTCCAAGACCGGAGGGGCAGCATAGCAGCTTGTTCCTGCAAAGACAGGTCTGTCCTTGTGTTTGCAAGCTAGTCATCCATGACGTGTATCTGGAACCCGTGCGGAAGGCCTTGGGGGCTTGTACGGCGCTTTAATTCTAATAGTTCGAAGAGGGCTTTGCGCGATTCATGCTATGCATCAAATAAATGCAGTAGGAGCGATACGGCGTAAAATTGCCATTTATGCAGAATTTAAAGTTGCAACCCCTCAGGCCCGAGACCTGAACACGTCGGGAAACGCCCAGATTCCCGAGTGCGAGCACCGCCGCGAGCTTCCACCAGCAGCTCCGATGGTAGCGATGACGAGGAGTAAGACTTGCATAGGGTCCCACAGTGTCATACACCCCTGAAACTTATTCTAAATACTACCGCCTATTATTAGGCCGCTGAGCTTTGTGACGTTCGATTCTTTGTTTCGGGTCTCGAGCTAGGGTTTGAGCCGAAGATGTCTCGTAATGAGCTATTTAGTGATCCTGGTTTTGGGTGTAGGGTTGAGGGTTTAGGGATTTTATACGGTTTAGGAGCCTTTGTCATTGGAGTGGGGCTTTGGGACTTTTGGGATATGACTATAAGGTAGCAAAAGCATGTTATTATAGAAGTTCTGTGAGTTCAATGTATTACTGTTTCTCCGACGGTTCTATTCAATAGTTAAGAACTTGGCTGTGGTGTTGCGGATCCACCTTAAAACTTCGACAACATGTTGTCTTGTAAACGAAAAGAGCATGCAAGCCATGCGTGACCATGCAATACTTTTGTGACCTTGTATATCTGGGCTTGAGGAAGATAGCTTGACCAGGCCTTATACTCAAGGCCGTTTTCCGGACTCAAACCTGTGGCACAAGAGAGTCCGGGCTGCATGAAACGACTTACAGGCAACACGTAATCCGAAATCCCCATTCGCTTCTTCCACCTTAAACCGAAATGCTACCACCTGCTACACCAGGAGCCCGGACACCGCCATAAGCGGGGGCGTTCTGTGACCACCCGGTACATACGGAACACTCAGCGCGAGGCGGTCGTTTGGGATGTAGGGCTTCGAATTTCAAGTTTGGTTTGGGGCCTGGGATTTGGGTTTTGAGGGCTCAAGGCTGGGATTTGGCAGTTGGATCTTCGTTTTCAGCTTTGAGGTTTGGAATTCCCTTGCAGTTTTAAGCGACACCTGCTACTGCTGGACAACGACCACGACGACGACTACGACTACTAACTACTACGAGTACGACTACGAGTACGAGTACCACTACTACTACGATGACGACAACGAGTAAGACTACGACAAGGACTACTGCTACTCCTACTCCTGCTACTCTAGTACTCCTGCTGCCACTATCGCTACTAGCTGCTGCTAGTACCTACAGCCATTGCCACTGCCGCTGCTTGCTAATGCCACTGCTGCTGCTGCTGCTGCTCCTGCCACTGATGCCACTGCCAGTGCCACTGCCATAGCGTAGCTACCGCTATTGCTAGGCCCTCTAGGCCTTTGAATTGAGGGTTGCAGGTCCAGCCGAAACGAAAGCGCTTGCAAATCAGATCTGTCCCTAGTGTGGTGTTGATCTACTTGTTCCGGTGTTAGGAAGAGCTGGGTTCGCTGCACCATCATCTTTTCAGCCTCATTCAGTCATCGGCTATGCTGTGTCGTTTCTACACCACTCCCCCGGGTTGGGTATGCTTTTTGGACTTGCAGCTGACAGCACACAGGTTCTGGCCGAGGCGGCCCGTGCCCTCCGGAAGGCGGGCTCGACTTCGGATGCAGATTTTCTGGGCTATGCATAGGCATGAGCATTTGCACGGAAGCATAATCCCGTATCAGCAATTTGGGGATATGTAAGGGCATGAGCGGCGATACCATTCCAGGGATTAGCAGTCTTGGTCTGAGATGCACGAGGTCATATTTATGCCCTCAGGCGTATGTAGGTGGACCAAACTGTACATACACACATGCATACATACATACGTACGTACGTACATACACGCATACACACATGAATACATACGTACATACACAATAAACACATGCATGCACACATACTTACATACTTACATACGTGCGTACATACATAAATGCCTACATACATGCATATGTAGGCATGTATGTATGTATGTATGTATGTACGTACAGTATGTTATGTTATGCTATGCTATGCTATGTTATGGTATGGTATGTTATGTGATGTGATGTAATGTAATGTAATGTAATCAATGTAATTGTTGTAATTCATGTAATTAATGTAATTAGTTTAATTAATGTAATTAGTGTAATTCATGTACTTAATGTAATTAATGTAATTATTGTAATTAATGTAATTAATGCAATTAATGCAATTAGTGTAATTAATGTAATTAATGCAATTGATGTAATTAATGTAATTAATGTAGTTGATGTAACTATTGTAATTAATGTAGTTTTATGTAATTAATGTGATTAATGTAATTAATGTAATTAATGTAATTAATGTAATTAATGTAATTAATGTAATTAATGTAGTTAATGTAGTTAATGTAGTTAATGTAATTAATTCAATTAATGTACTTAATGTGTGTTTGTTTTTTGTTTGTTTGTGCGGCCGTTTGTTTGTTGGTATATACTCTAATCTGGATATCTCATACATATGTAGTTAGAACTGTTTTGTCTGTTTATTCATGCTTCACCGTGCACGGCTTTTGTTGAGGAAGGTGATCAGCAGGCGTCTCCTGCTCGCACAAATACCAACCAATGCTAAGAGCAAATCCAGAAGCAGGCATGATCTCCGAAGACTAGATCATTGAAACAAGGCTCTCTGGCACCCTTGACCCCTTGGAGGTGATGTATTCAACAGGGGTACCGTCAGTGCAGCACGTGTTTGAGGCCGAGGTGTCGGAGAGGTTTTCTTCATCTGAAAGTGAACACTTGCATGAGCTTCGCAATAAGTTGCAGAACCATGAAACCCTGATAGGATGTTTTCCGTCCAAGCCATTTCCCATGCAAGGCCAAGCAGGCGTGTTTGTGCTGCCCTTGGATATGCCGGAAAGCTGCTGTAACCTCAAACCCCAAAGCCATCCCTAAACGTTACGGACCACGACCGTGTTGAGATTGTTTCGTATTTCCTCAGCCACTATTTGCAAGCATGTGTTGGGATGTTGGTCGGGACTATGCCTACGCTTTGGGGCGCAACAGCAAGAGGCTAGCAAGCAACTCAAGTCCAGTTTGTAAGCAGCGTCTTCGTTTTGGCATCATAAAGAAGCAGCTGCAGGCTTTGCTAGATAGTGCGCGCACAAGCCAAATTCATAGGCAATATACGTGTATATAGTATGATAAGGTCTAAAAGTGCCACATTACACTGCAAGCCCAACAGGCACCACAAGGATGTTTGTTGGCCTGTTTCGCCTAAGCGGCCTCTGCCAAGGACCGGAGCTCCCGGCCTTCAAGACTTTTTCACTCTGAGGTTGAGAGTTTAGGGTTTAGGTTTGAAGAGGTTTTGAGACGCACAAGGCCAACGAAGATCCTAAACGTAGCTCTGCAACCGTCCAAGGCTTCTCCGCCGAAAATCCAGCCCCCAGCTGTGGCCAGGCGACGCCGCAGATCAGTAGTTCAGGTTTTGGGGTCTGGTTGGCTTTCGGAGGGGGCTAAAAGTTCGCGCCTCTATCCGTTCAGAGTTTCCGTTCTCGTTGAGGCCCTCGTCTTTGCACGTGCCAGGCTGCCAACATTTCCGTGTTTACGGTCGCCCTTTCTCCAACCACTAATCAGGACGTTTGGGGCTGCCTTTGCTTTACGCTCTGCCCTTCCGGCAAGAAGGATGCTGCAATGAGTGCATCTCCTCGAGCCAGCGTGGTGGGGTCTTGCTTGAGCTTACCCTGAACCCAAAACCATATAAACCCGAAGCCTCACTGTCATGATTCGTCCCGTCAGGCTCACAAGATCTACGTTCCGGCCCTGGACTGCTAGGATGCAGGGTCCGGTGCGTACCAGCTTTGGTTGAGGGTGTACTGTAGATGTCGGGTTTAGGGCAGTTTAGGGGTAAGTGTAGTGTCGACGTCTTCAGGCACAGGGCTTTCTGAGTGGCGGCTTGGGGAGGAATTCATCTGAGGAGTTGTGCTTCCATGATGTGCTGCAGTGTAAATTCGACTGGGCTTGGGGTTTGTAATAACTACAGATACTGTAAATGCGTTCGGGAGCCCAGGGAACCCTCAAGAATAATATTCCCAATGATTCCGGCGCTTGTTACCTCAAAATACTACAGTATAGGTGATATGTCCAGTTCGCAGCGACAACTTCGCAGCGTTTGCGACATAAACACCCTAGCCCAAATCTTTGTAAGTCTCGGCTCATTGGTGCTTTTGGAGGTTCTCAACTGTGTACTCTTTTCGACTTTATGTAATAATGCTATCAATACAATTCTGAAAGATGAGAGGTGCTTCTTCTGCGTCAGGATGTTTAGGCTAGGTCGGAAGTTTGGCCGTCGTGCCGCTTTTGTTTGCAGCACGACCGTGTGATCTTGTTTTGAGGCGGTAAGGCTGGATTCGAATCCTCTGACTGCTCATAAACAGGACCTTCAACGCAGACCCTGAATCCCTAGATCCCAGACGCAAGACTCCTGAAATCTAGACCACTGGCACCCAGAGAAGCCCTTACCCGAAGCCCCGACAACCCACGTAGTTTAATCCGTGAAGGCTATAGGCTTTAAACTCCATCCGAGACCCTACACTCTGGGACCCCAGGCCCAAAACCCGTCATCCCAGGCCACCTGCGCAGGCCATTAGTCCTCACCAGCGACTGATGCTGCGAGCCCATTCTACAGGGTCAGTTGTAGAGCCTGGCTGACTTTATGGTGCATCTACTGCTCGCAAGCTTCAGGGCCTGTGCCATATGCGCTTAATCCTGAGCCACGAGCCTCCAAAGCTGAGGCCTGCATCCCTACTGTAGCAGACGTGTCGTCCTGGGAACCTAACCCCTTCAGTTACAGATACCTTGAAAGAGCCCCCGAAGGAAGCCTTTTTAACACCCATATAGAAGACCTCGTAGCCTCGTAGAGACTCCTATAGAAGGCAAGAAAGAATCCTTTGTAGTCACCCTTTATAGAAACCCTCCTTAAAACCTTCACCCTTGCAGAAACCCGATGGAGGTTGGGGCCTAGTTTGTACACGTCGAGTCAACTTCCCGAGTGCTTCAGCCTTGTTTCTTCCTGCACGCGAAAGAGCCGGGGGCATGCAGATATGCTAACTTATTTCACAGGTATACGTTTAAGGTATACATCTGTTTAGTGTATACTCTATATATAGATGATGCTATATATATATATATGCGCACACATGCATATACGTATACATGTACATATACAT